>CALNHX010001451.1:0-225842 GCA_940337035.1 Agriotes lineatus
CAGATATAATTCAAATAAAGGTAGACCAGTCTTTTTTGTCCACTATTTATCGGTTTTAGCTTAAAGATTCATACCTAATTTCAAATTGACATATTTGAAAGAAGTATTTGTGTTGCATATGGTTTTAATGCTGACTTTATTTCGACCAATCACGGCCATAGTTATGATTACTATTTAGTTCCAAGTACTGCATGCTTATTTGAAATTTATTATAGTCTAGGTGTGAACAACGGTTCCAAAGGTGCAACTTGTTCCTTCCTTGCAACAAACTAACTCTTATGGTATCATTATTTTGGGTTCTTAAATATGCTACTCTTGCATACCACCTCTTAGGGGCATCGGAAAAAATATGTAACTGTATTAGACTAGAGTTTCTAACTAATAAATAATATTGTCGTAGGAATTTAGAATCAGAAATATTATTCAGGCCACCTTTTCTTTGGGACAAAAATTATTTATTTTGCTAATTCAACGGCTTCTTCCTCAGAGTCTGCATTACCCAAGTGATTGTCCATGTAGTAGTTTTCAATTATTGCTTTTGCTGGAAGCGGATATTCTTCCATAAATTCCATGGCATTCTTGGTTTTGGCTTCTTGTGCTAGACAAGGTCCACCAGCAGATCCAAAAATACAACCATTATTTTGTAGATATCCGGGGGTTTCTGTCTTTCTATTCCACGCCATGAAAGCCTTTGAGCGCAGCTATCGTCTCTTCGAACTTATTCTTGTAGAAACATTTCCTGGATATCTGCTGTAAGTGCAAACTTTTTCATTCGTAAGCTTAGAAGGATGTCATACAAAGAATTATGCAAATCAGGTCCAGTCAGCAAACAGTCATTGATGCAGATCTACTTGCAGTGCCGAAAGCAATCCTAAGTTATCACTTCTTTATTAATTGTCTGAGGAGGCAATGTCATACCCTTTATTGTCCGTACATGCCCCAATTGATACTTCCTTTGTCCTACTTGTCCTACAATGCTGCAACTTACTATTCTTGAATTCTCTTGTTGTTTTGCTTGATTATTTGTCCACTGGGTCTGGGTACTAGGAGAGTGCTGCGATCCATGCATTCCAAGTTGGTCAGCTAAGTTTTGATCTATAAGAGTAATAGTGGAAGCATCGTGCAGTAAAGTTAATAATTTACCTCGCATTCACCTCTACTAATACAACCGGTATAACTTTTAACATTACATTTTTATTAATTAAATTATAACCATTCATTTCAACTCAATTCTCTTTAACTTTTTCATCATTATCATCCTTGTGCAACAATATAGGATGAGTACTGTTTGAGGCTTTCGCGGTTACTCGAATTATTCTCCTTAGCATAGAATTTCGGCTTAGACCGCCTAGTATTTGTATATGAACACCCAGCATTTTCTTGGTTAATGTGCCTTGCACCTTGTGAAGTCGAGCAAAAACCCGCGCGATGGCCATGCTCTCTGGTGGCTCGTGTTGTTTGAGTATCTTGAGAACGAGGATACTTAGGCAGATTTGGCCGTTTTGCTGTTTGTGCATCCATATTCACTAACGTTTCGCAAGACCTTGCAGCTTGCAGCACGTTAGTGAATATGGATGCACAAACAGCAAAACGGCCAAATCTGCCTAACTATCTTCGTTCTCAAGATACTCAAACAACACAAGCCACCAAAGAGCATGGCCATCGCGCGGGTTTTTGCCCGACTTCACAAGGTGCAAGGCACATTAGGCCAGAAAATGCTGGGTGTTCATATACAAATACTACGCGGTCTAAGCCGAAATTCTATGCTAAGGAGAATAATATAGGATGAGGTTTGGTGCATTAATTGCTCCACTTTTAGGATGTGGCCAAGCATTAAGTAGGAAATACAAGCCTTTTTTTACTTAACAACATTCCATCGATCGCCAACACTGAGTGATTAAATTTTGAACAGTTATTCAAAAGGTGTAATTTATTGTCGCAACAAAAGCATTTCTTTTCATTGGCTCAATTTTCCCATATTGCCAAGACTATATCCTTTTTGTAATACCTCTGTTTTGGTTTATTAATGTAATTATTGTTAATTATGCTGTGTTTGGGATGTTTCGCCACACTACAAAATGAAAAATATTAGAACATTAACGTTTCGGAAGACAAATCTACTTCTGTTTGTAACAATCGGATATCGTTAATCAAAACTGTTCTAAACGGCTAAATATATTTTGCAAATCCCTGGTATGTATGCGCGTTTGTACGTTTCGAATAAATGAGACCGGAAGAATGTTACCTTCGCGACCATATGGAGAATTCATTCGAATGCCTCATTCCACGACGGCTGCACGCTTTTTAGCGGATTTTAAGTTTGCCTTGTGAACAATTTTCATATTAGTTTAATTGATTATTCTAATGGTTAATTGAAAATTGAAGGATGTTATTATTAGTACAGAATTTTTGAGAAGCTGTTTGAGTATATTCCCCAACCGAAAATTCATTTTAAAAGGGTTCCTTAAAACCGTAAGTTATTATTCGCATTTAATTCTAATCTACATAGAAATATTCGTTGTTTTAGCTTTTTTATGGAGCTACATCCAATTCTAATTACATATCTATTTGTAATTGTTATATGGGAAAAACGAAGTATCCATCATTGTATGCATATGGCCCAGTTCAACAAATAATCGTCATGATGGAAAATTTCTGACCGTATTGCCGAACGGGTCCCCAAAATCATTATCTTTAGCGGCTCTCTAGCAAGGCGTATCGTCGAGATTATCGACTCTGGGTAGCATTACAGATAATATTTTTGTTATAATACTGACTTCAATAATTAGAATTCAAATTATCTACATCAAATTCGTTCAGTAACTTTCGCAAAGTTAAGTCAATTAAATGTTTGCTTAAAAATAATTTTTACATTGCATTGTTAATTAAAGGAACAATAATTGTTTGTTTTTATATGTTATAACCTATGTAAGTGCAATCTTTCCGTAAAATTTCATTTGACATAATCAGTCATTAAAATTGCTGCTTATTAATATTATTATTTATAGGTTTTCTCGATCGGTTTTTATTCGCATTTTACGTGCAGACTACTATGTAGAGTATGGCCCTATTATTAATTTGAGTCTTTATTTAATAACGAAATTGTTTACTGATTTAAAAATCTAATTTTAATCATATGATAAACTGGTCTTTCAAATGATTACATTGATTAGAATTAAATGGTATATAATTACCCAATTTTCGTTAAGCATGTGAAATTTAAGGTATTTCCGTCGAGTAGATCCCTGACCTATCGCAGATTGAGACACCTGGTAAGAACAAGTTTAGGTATACGACTACGTAATCGCTTATTTTATTGGAGATCTAACAGATTAGATTATAATAATACGAGTAGTAACCTGTTGAATTTCTTAAACTGAAAATTACGAAATAAAAGTTATTTTTCATTTAAAAAATGTATCGTCGATACTGCATGGGGAGTGAGGCGTAGCTTAAATTTACATATTCAACCATTCTATATATAAATCACATAGCAAGAGTGTTAGGTAAAAGCTAATTTAAAAAATTTCACTCTCGCCGTGTACGTTCTACCTGAGAGTTGTGTATACAGATACGTAACAAAAACGTATGTAAATAAATATGCAAACATAAACAATAAATGCAATTGGATTGTGACAACTTCCTCGAAATGCATTGAGTGTGGTAGCTTTACATGCAGCACGCCATCCGATAAATGGATGACGTAACTTAAGGTGAATCTAATTCAACGCTACGCAGCAGTTCCTATTGGTCCACTTCGAGATTAATTTGTTACCAACAACGTTTACCGTCAAAACGTGAAAGACGCAAGTCTAACTGCGAGAAGCTTTTGCAAATGCGAAAGAATATGTGCAGTCAGCGAATAATATGTACGTAGATCACGCTTGCTTTTAACAGTGTTTGCTTCTAGCTAAGGCCTTTTTTTGACATTTGCGTTTGTGTAAAGACGATTATTTCAAGGTTATTTGTTTTACGTTGTTTGCGTATGCTTGTAACGTAGTTGCATGCAGATCCAGCTATCTCGCTAGTAGGTTTTCCTAGAAGCTAGTCTTAGTTTTCTTTGATTTTATTTCTGCTCCTATGTGTGTATTGAAATAAATAGATTATGCATTGCATGAAGTTCGTTTCAGCCCGAGAACACTGCAGGAGAAACCGGCTTCTTGTTTTTTCGAAAATAGTAATCGTTCATAGCTACAAGCTGAGACATTATAGAGTTTCATGTTCATTGAACTAGCTAACCGGGCGAGCCGTCTTATTCAAATTTAAAGTACCCCGTGGAAGGCTATACCTCACGTACTGTTAGAGAAGGTAGATAATTGAAAAGGAAAGTTACGCTTATAAGACACACACTAAGACAACAGGTGCTATTGAAGACTGTAATTAAAGAAGATATATTATTTGCCTATAGTCTGTAACGCCCATTTCGTCGATATCCCTTTCTACCCCTAACTATTGTACTTGAGGTCTCTTTCTCATTCTTCTCCTTGTGATCCCTCCTGTTAATGCTCGTTTGGTTAGCCTTTCTTCTGACAGTCTTGCGGCCTTTCCTAGCAATCGCATTATTTGTGTTCTTACCACATCAATTATCACTGATTGTCCATGTAGTTGCATTAACTCCATATTTGTTCGTCGTACCCATAGCTTCCCTTCATTTGTTCCACCACATATCCATCTTAATACATTCCTTCCCGTGCCTCTAGCGTTTCTTTTTTCCTGTTATTTAATTTCTACAACTCACTACCACAAATCACCGTGGGTCTTATGATTGTGTTATATCGTATATTCTCATATTTCACATTTCTCGAAGCAGTTTTTAAATTTAAACACGCTATTAACTCACCTAGACATTTTGAATCCTTACCTATCCTCTCTTCTATTTCACATCTTTCTTCAGTTATGCTAGTTGATAGTCACCTAGATAATTAAATTTATCCACTTTTTCAAAACTGTACTTTCTATCATCCTATGCGTCCAGCTTCATTTTCCTGTTTTGTGTCCTATTTTCAATTTCCTTTAGCAGCATATATTTTGTTTTCCTTTCATTGATTTTCGAATTAGTGGGTTATATATAGTACCTTTTATTTTTATTCCACTTTCGTTGATTGCTCTGTTCAAAACTGTATTGTACAAAATTATTGATAAAAGGGCCCCTTGTCTTAACCTTCTGGTGACTAAATGTTTCTGACATGTTGCTTTTTATTAATACTTTGTGATAGCTCTCCGTCGGCGTCATTTTAACTAGCCCTATAATCTTTTTCAGGGCTGTGTGCAGCATGGCCGTTTTTCCGTGTCGTAGGGCTACTTAAAATCAATGAAGATCATATGCAGTGATAATCTTTGAAAGATACTATTTTCCAAAATTTGCTTCAGTATAAAGGCATGTTCAATCGTTGACCGATTCGTCCGAAATGCACACTGATATTGACCGACCTTCTTCTCTGCTACCTCATTTACTTTGTTACTTCCCTCGTCTAAAAGACGAAGAAAGTATTGTAATCGCAAAAAAATCAGTTTCCGAGATTTGTTCAGATCTTCAAGGTCCCTAGATGACGAAAAACAGGTTTTTTTCAATTCCGTCTGTCTGTCTGTCGGCTCAAAACTATTTGTCGTAGGAAGACTCTATTTTGCATGTAGATTATATATCTACCTGGCATGAAGCCGAAAACATTTGGGAAAAATATATACAGAGTGAGTACATTGAAAAAATTAAAATTTGTTTATTTTTGCTTTAACTGATAATTAGATAAAAGTAATAATTTGTACATAGTTCAGGCTTTATCATTGGCGAAAAGGAGAGCTAACAGGTACAGGGTGAACATCACAAATTTGACAGAATAGTATGGTGTTCTTATAACGCAGCAGAAACTAGTACAATTCTAGTACCGTCGTTGCTCAGTTGTTCAAGCGGCGGATCTGAGCGGCTAGAAACTGCTTACTACATTTTATTTTTACAAATTGATGTAATTCGAACGAAGGAAGTTCTGTTTAAGCCACTTTACAAATTTTTGTACTGCGACTGCAATATCTATAAGGGATATGCTTCTATAATATCCGTAATTTGTTACAACTCACTTTCAATTAATTGGACTTATTAGGGCTTCTTTATAGCTTTCTGACATAATTCCTTCTTTCCATGACTATCCTACTTTTTTATGTACACTTCTTAAGGTTATCCCCCCCCCCCCCCACTGTTAGCATCTTTGCCGTTATCTCAGTCTTCTCTGGAGCCTTGCTATTTTTAAATAAATTAATAACATCCTTTATTTATTTTATGGTTGATGATTCGTATCCTTAATTTACGTTTTCTTCCTCATTATCGTCCATTTCTTCCTCATCACTTGCTTTTAATTTAAAGACATCCATAAAGTATTGTTTATCCCGTGTGTTTAAACTTTCTCCGATTTCACTTACAGAATGTAGTTTTTGGTTAAAATTTCTTCTTTTGTGTTTTACACCATCTATTTGGCGTAGTTATGTTCAATCTTTTTCATTTTTGAAGTGTTGTTTTTATCGTCCTGCATGTTTTCTTTACTTTCTTTCTACACTGTTTATTCTCTGTACTCTACTGTATTCCACTTAAACATTTTCATTCTTGCTTGTTCCTTTTTCCCATCTTTACATTCATCGTCATACCATGAGATTTCTTTTTGTCGTACCTTGTTTCAGTATCTGTGCTTTCTCTCTTGCATTATTATCTTGAATTTATTTCACTGTTCATCAGTATTATTGTACTACTGATTCTTTTCTGAAATTCTGCACAAACGTTTTTATTTTTAAGTTTTTTCATGTCATACCTCTTACTGTGTTTTTAATAATGTTTCTTACATTTTACTTTATTTCTCAACAGTGTATCATCAGTAGAGAGCAGATTTCTAGCTTTTATGCTTTTTGTAATGTTTAATAGCAACTCAGAACTTTTGATAATGTGTCACTAACTAGAAAATTGGTATTATTTGACATATAGCTTTTTATGCTTTTTTGGCTTATCAGTTCCACCCTACCATCTAATGGTGTGTGGTTTACAAACTTAAATTGTACAACAACACTTGGCACTTTACACATTATATACAAATTTTGTCTAGTCCTTTTTATTTCTTGCCTTTGTTTTAGCTTCACCCCATGTACACCCTCTTTTTTGTAATATCTTTCCAATGATGTTGTCCATCGTCTTTTTAGGTCTTCTTTTCATTTGCTGTATTTTAGCTTCCCATACTTGTTTCACAGGTCTCGATTGCCCCATTCGCTGTAGATGTTCCCACCAGCTCAATTGCCTTTGTTCAATAAATTCCATTAATGATTGTATTTGCAATTCTTGTCGAATTTGTTCGTTACTGATCTTGTCCGTCTTGGTAACTTCTCCGACTCTTCTAAGGTACTTCATCTCTACGGCTTAATTTGCTTTTTTGTCTAGCTGTATACTGTTTTAAATATTACGAAAGTTGTACTTAATTAATATATTTTTACCATTTTATGCATGTTTAAAATAGTTGGCATGTTTAGTGCTGTTTTTACTTCCTTTTACAATAAAGGAAGTATTGGATTCATTCCAAAAATTCGAAATTGAGTTTTTAACAGATCTTCACGTTTTAGAATCCCCTGAACCCAAAAAACATATTTTTTTTCATTGGTCTGTCTGTGTGCGTGTCTGTCTCTCTGTCTGTCTGTGTGTCTGTAAACGAAATATCTCAAAAACGAAAAGAGGTATGGCGTTGAACTTCATATATAAGTTTTGTGTACTATGTAGATGTAGATGCGACAGCAAGCTTTCGAAGAAAATCTCATAACCGGAAGTAGGTGTTTTTTCGATTTTTTCAAAAACGGCTCTAACGATTTTTCCAGACTTCACATTTTTATTACATTTTGAATGTGTATTGATGTGAGATAGGTGATTTTCCAGTTGAATACTTCTAAAATGGGTTCCTTTTGTTTTTTTTCTATTTTTTTTTATTAACTCCTATTTTAAAATGGAACACCCGGTATATTATTACACTTTTGAATTCAGCTTAAAATTCTAGAGAAAATTTGTCTCTTCAACTAACGCTTTATTTTGTACCGTTTTTGCAGAATTTGTAATTTTTGAAAATTTTTGACAAATGCTTAAAAATTTAAAATCAAATTTTTGGCTAATTATAAGATCACTGTAAAAGGAAGTTGTGTGCGTGTATCACACCAGATTTTTTTTTAAATCGTATCGAATCCCGTAGTAATTGTGCAAACTTCTATATGCCCATGATTCATCAGCCATGAATCAGCCCGTCAAAACAAACAACAAAGAATGTAACCGCAACACTGTGACTTCTCACATTAAAATAAAAAATGCTAATGCAACAGTTTTACCGCAACTGTAAACGAGTACGTACGTGCTGTGTTAATTTATATTTTAAAAATGCCTAAATCAAAAACAACGCCAGCTGAGTGGATTAGGGGTTTCCCCGAACTCCAAAGTGAAAACAGCAAAATATTTTGTAGAACTTACATAAAACTGTATGTAACTTCTGTTGGAAAAGACATTAGTAATTGAAAGCAATATTTTTTAGATTTAAGGTGACAAGAAGTACAATGTGCTTCAACATGTGAAAACAGCTTTATACATAGAACGAAAAAAGAAATTTGAAGCTTCAAAAAACAAACAGACTGTACAAGAATCTATTGCAACCACCTCTCGTCAAGATGAGCAATTTCAAATTAATTTTGAATTATGTAAGATGATGATTCAGTCCAACATATCGCTAAACAAGTAGCAAAATAGTCCATTTCAACTGTTTTTACAAAAATATATTGAAGCAGAAATATTCCAGCTGAAAGTACTTTGCGCAAAAATTACCTTGAACCGGTATTCGACAAGTTTACAACTATATTAAACAAAATATCGGAACTAACTATACATGGTTTGCTGTTGATGAAACGACGGACAGTTGCGGAAGATATGTGGCAGCTTAATTCTCGGCATTTTAAATGAAGATATTCCTGCTAAAGGATATATTGTCAGCTGCAAAGAGTTGCCTAAAACAAACAGTTACACAATTACACGGTTTGTAAATGACAGTTTAACATCTTTTTATCTTCCAAATGCAGTGCATTCTGCTGATGATTTCGGACGCCGCAGTATATATGCTTAAGGCTGGTAAAAATTTGAAAATATTTTATGAAAAACTGATTCATGTCACATGTCTTGCACCAGTGGCGTAACTTGGTACCCGCAGACCCCGCGGCTGCGGGGGGGGGCTGAGCATGAGAAGGCCCGAATGGCCCCATAGTTTTCTTTTTCTTTCATTCAATAAACGCAAACAGGAAAAAATCTTCCTATTTTTATGTTTATAATAATGGGATGTCCACGCAAAAGGCAAAAGTAGTTTTGAATTGCCGGCCTTTAAATTAAAGCTGACATATATTGTTTTGTAATATCGGGCATAGGTTAATGAAGTTGGGAATTTCCTGCAGTCGTAAAGCTGATTTGAGTTGACTTAATACCGCCCGTATTGTAAGAATTCATGATTATTAAATATTGGATTTATGGATTGTTTTAAAGCCTATCCCTATACTGATTCTACCAGCTGTACCGTAATTAACTCATCCGTAATTCGTAAGGTAAATTACGAACTACAATCCCGTAGAAGCGTGTGTCCATTATTGTTTACATTTGTGTATTTTAACTTGATGAATAGTGAAGTTTGGATATGTTTTAGTAGACATTAGACATTTTCAATTATAAATATGTTATTTTTTGTAGTTTAAATATTGGCGCATGCGTTGAACCTTCCAATCACGGGGCGATACGTTTATTGTGCTGCGCACAAC
Organism: Agriotes lineatus; assembly: GCA_940337035.1. Classification (NCBI taxonomy): domain Eukaryota; kingdom Metazoa; phylum Arthropoda; class Insecta; order Coleoptera; family Elateridae; genus Agriotes; species Agriotes lineatus. The sequence goes on from CALNHX010001451.1 coordinate 9,799, forward strand.
TTCAACTTGGTGATTAATGATACAGTTAAATGTGTAAGGGAAATTGATTTTTTTTGTTACTATTCAAAACATATACACATTTTTTGGATTAAGCATAAATCGGTAGTTCCATTACGGGCGAATCCGTTATAAAATTAAACAAACTTAACCCTATACGATGGTTTTCCAGAACCCAAACTCTCACCGCAATTAAATTGCCGCTGCTCTTAATACAACATTAACATAAAAAAAGGAAGAATACGATGAGGAGAGAAGAATCCTAACCAACGTCGATCATTTTGAATGTGTTTTTGTAAGTAAAATTTTAGGGGAAATTGACATCACTTCAAAAATGCTATAGGATCCAGGCACGGATTTCAGGAAAACTACAACCTGTATTAGAAAACCCCTAGAATATTTGAAAAAATATCGAAGTGGGTATCTTAGTGTTGAATTAGAAGCAACCAATTTAGCCAACCACTGGAACATAAATCCTACATTTAAAAATAAACGCAGACCGAAAGTTAAAAGACATTTTGACGAATTTTGGAATATCAAAGATTTTCTATAGACATTAACATTTGCAAAAAAATCTTATAATCTAGATAAACTAAAAGAGTTTAAAGCGCGAATCAATTTTCTAAGTTTTGAATAGTTGATAATCGTTTATCATAAATTTTTCCTGAAAGTGCAACAGCACTGTTATTATTTTTAACTTTACCTGTTTCGGTCGCTTCAGCTGAAGAAGCTTCTATAAATTAAAAATTATGTTAGAAATAATATGGGTACCAGGAATGATTGGAAAACCTTTCTTTATTGTTCACTGAATCGGAGAGGTTATTACAGATATTACTAATATTAAGGCCGGCCAGGCGTAAACAGTATTATTATTATTATTATTGATTTTTTTGCCACTTTATTTTATTAAGGACCTATAAGGGGCCCGCAGCAAATTTCAGCGGGGGGGGGGGGGGGGGCGAAATCTGAGGTTACGCCACTGTCTTGCACACGGGCTGAATAGAGTAGCTGAAACTATACGACTGCAGTTTCTATCCGTTAATAAGTTAATTACAAATGGCAAAAAAATTTTGTTAAGGCCCGTTTGAGGGTGCAGCATTTTAAGGAAAAGTTTCCTGACGTGCCCTTACCGCCTGAACCAATTATGACTAGATGGGGGACATGGCTGGAAGCGGCGTTCTATTATTGTCAATACATTAAAGAATTTGAGGAAACAGTCACAGAATTTTCCAAAGTACCTTCACAGTCAGTAAAGAATTGTCTTGACGTTTTAAAAAATAGGGAGCTACGTCAAAATTTGGCTTTTATTAAATGTAACTATAGTTTTGTTAGTAAAGCGATAACGAAACTTGAGAAGCAGGGTGCTTCTTTAGTCGAAACAGTAGAACTAACTGAAAGTTTTAAACAAAATACACGTGCTGTGCAGAGACCAGTTGGGCGTATCATAGCTCGAAAATTAGACGAAGTGCTAATGAAAAATACTGGATATAAAGTGTTGTCTAATATAGCACGTGTTTTACAAGGTGAATTTGTAGAGGACTTGGAAATCGAGTCTTCAGTTATACAAAAGTTTAAATTTGCCCCAGCAACAAGCATAGATGTAGAACGTAGTTTCTCCAAGTTCAAAAATATACTGAGTGACCGACGACATAATTTTACTATGGATAATTTAGAGCAACACGTTGTAATATACTGTTTCCAGGAGCAAGGATAATTTTTTTTATTAAAAATAAAATATTTTGTGTTTTTTATAATTTTTGTGCTTAAAATAAAGCTTTTTTGTGAAATATTTATGCTTTTTTAAGCGCTTATTTTTCTTTATGCTTATAAATCCTCTCTAATCATCAGTGTCCTCATCTGCACCACAACTCCTAACATCTTTTATACAGCGTGTCCAAGATAAGGAGAGAGAGTATGGGGATCTGGTGAATTATTGTAAGAGATACGAATTTGGTTAAATGGCAAGAAAGTTGCGCAGTTAAAGGACTAACAAAATTACGTCTAGAAATACTTGATATGATTTTTCGTTTTTGAATTATCTCAAAAAACCGAATTTTTGGATTTTCTATTTTATTTTGTTTCTGGTGTTAATATTAAAGTTAGAGCGAAACTGATTAAACTTCTTTATAGCAACTTCTAGTGGACTTAATGATGCAACCATCATCAACTTCATTTTTTAAATACGGCTGATTTTCTGATGCCAAATTTGTGAAGCCCTTTTAATTCTGAATTTAACAGTGTACCACACATTATGGTTTAATTACGTTTCGAGTCTTTTTTGACTAGCATGAAGAAATAGATACGGACATGTGTCCTAGACCATTTCATACGTTGTTTCAGGGTTTGCAATTTAAAGAAACGGGCAATGAGCATCACTGAATGTCTTTTATTTCTAATTTTAATTATTGTTCTGACTATTGAAAATGATTTGTATTCCAAGACCAAACGTAAATATTAAGGATTAAAAACATCCAGTGTGGCTCATTACTTCTTTTTTAAATTACAAAAGCTAAAACAACGTATGAAATGCTCTAGGAGACAGGGACCTGTGTATCCAAAAATGTCTTGATGGTTGTCTCCAAAGACTCGAAACGTAATTAAACCATAATGTGTAGTACACTATTGAATTGAGAATAAAAGGGCTTTACAAATTTGGCATCAGAAAATCAGGACCGTATTTAAAAAAATTAAATTGACGATGGTTAGTCGAAGACGAAACGTCGGACAAAAAAATTGATAACGTAATCTTTGAGTCCATAAAAAGTTATTATCAAAGAGTTTTGTCAGTTTCGCTCTAACTTTAATATTAACACCAGAAAAAAATAAAATAGAAAATTCAAAAATTCAGTCTTTTAGATAATTTGAAAACGAAAAATCATATCAAGGGTTTCTAGACGTCACTTTGTTTGTCCTTTAATTGTGCAACTTGCTTCCCATTTATCCAAATTTGTTTCTCTCACAATTACCGAGATCCCCATACTGGCCCTCCTTATCTTGGACACACTCTATAGTGCAAATGTTTACCTTCTATAAGTAAATGATTTATTGTTTTTTGATTCGATGATATACAGGTTTCTTTGCGGATGTCTCGGTATTCAAAATATGTCGTCACTATTCTGAAATCTTTGTCAGTTGCTGGCTCTTAGGTGCGTACTATGTATTCTAATATAAGGTCTAAATGCATTACTTCTCTTTCTGTCTTAGCGTTACAGCCCCTACAATCATTTTGACATCATATATTTTTATTCTTTTTGTTTGTCTTCCTTTGAGCAATGTACATTAATAGTAGTAATTATTCTGTAGGATCTACTTCTAAACCTTAATATCCTAATTCTACTTGAAACTGTTTTAAAATATGCCACTTCTTTCTTAATTTTTTTTTTAACTTGAATGCCTGTTCCCAACATTCTATTTTTATTTCCGTTGTTGAAAGATACATATTTCCTATTTGAAATTATTATTCCCCGTTCGCTTTGTTTCTTATACTGCCATTATCTTCATTGTATGCTTATTCATGGACTTAATTAATTCTAAAGTTTCCTCCTTAAAGGTCCCCCTAACAGTTCACGTTGCTACATGTATTTCTATGTTCGTATTTTCTATTCTTTCATGATCTCTGCCCTTCATCCTCGTTGCCTTTAGTTTTTCCTTCGCCTTCTTCCAAAAGCCTATTCTCTTTATTCCATATGCATCCTTGCCCTCTGTTATCATCTTCTGTTATCCAAACTTTACGCTTTTGTCTTCGCCTCTCATTTCTTGTGCTTTTCTTCTTGGCTGCTTTTCAATTTCTTGTTAGTTCCTTGTTGAATCATTTTTAACAAAAGTCAAGTAAAAATGACAGAATGGTAATAAACGTATAGCCTTGAGGATGTTTTAAGTGCATCCATCTCCATTTGAGAGATGCTTGCATTTTTCTGTTCTATTTGTAAAATGGTGGTATTTCCAGTTTTGAAATTAGATTCCGATCGCTAACAGTACATTAAGAACTATCTCAACATTCAAAAACATATATGTGAGTGTACATAATCATAAACTTGTATGACTTACTTATGAGTCCACAAAAAATAAAAGCACACATTCTGCTGAAGGACCATATAACTATCAAAACCGGTCAGGTTATATTTCTATGCGATGAATTTCTTATTAACGTTTTATTCATCGCAGATGTTTATGTGAGGCAATTAAAGAATACATTTCACTGTATACCAGCAGGTTTCGCCTTATATGAAATCATTTGCATTGGCTCATCTGTATAATTTTATCACTTGTTAAAAACCAAGCTATTGACCTGCACAGATGCACCAAGGACGTTTAAAAATTGATGACTAATTAATTAGGAAATCGAACGCAGATACGTAATTTTCCAAAGAACTGTCCGTCAGCTTTCATAGTTATTTTTAACGAGACTGGCATTGTGAGCCCACAGAGTAAAAGGCATAATTAGCCTCGCGATGATTTAAATCATTTAAATAACCTGGATATTTGAATATGCATCCGCAGCCTATAATTTCCGCTAATATATGCCCGCAGTGGTTAATCAATGACGCGAACCACAAACAATGCGGCACGAAAGTAAAACGAGTGATAGTTCAACTCTCCACTTGCTCCACATTCGGTTACGGAATTACGCAATTCTATTGCGTCTTCTTCGACACTTGATCCGACGAGAACGCTTGTTTCGCTGCACCGATTTGCTCGCTGTCTGGCTGGACTTCCTTATTGACGCTGTTGTCTGTTGACTGATGGAAGCAAGCTGCAGGCTTGTCGCTGCGAGCTTACAACCTAAATTACAAGTGTAACAACTCCGTTAAGTGCCCATAAATCTGCTGCACCCACGCTTGCGTGCCTCGTTAAGGTGGGAAGGCGTGTGCTGTCTGTTTTGGTTTTGAGATATTTGTTTACAGTGACAATTTTTCCGTTAATTATAAAGCTAGCCAGTGCGACGTGTCCCATGAGGAATGTGATCAGTCTTTCAGGACATTTCTAAATTATCACAAGCTGTCACGAGATTGTACCTCGTATTGGTAAACATGATAAACTATAGTATAAAACCAAATCGTGAAAATTTACACAGTTAGTTAGCCAGACAGTAGTGTGTTTGTGTTAATCAGGAGTATTATCAATAAATTAATTCTAAAATCTAAAACCGAATTGGCTTCTCATTCAAAAGAAAAGAACTTGTGGTGAACATGAACTTCAAGGAGAATTTAATAAAAAAAGTTAAAGAATTCAAAACAAGAAGAGAAGTTACTACAAAAACTTGCCGGCCATATATGAAGTAGTCTCTTTTTTGGTGCAAAATATTGTTTTCCCAAAGTTTCCCTATTGATAAAGTTCTTATAAAATTCTGCAAACAATTGAGACCATTTAAATGTATAGGGACTAATGACGAATTAGTAAATATGACGGTATTTTTAGCATAGTCTTGCAGTGTCTTAACCCTTCCATATAGTTCCAGTGATTATGGTGCGATCTCTTTATCCAACCATACCATACTTAAATACTTGATTGTGCGAATCCACTGAGAGGTTGCATGTTTAGAACTTCTCAAATAGCTATATATCTCGGTACCTGTATATTCTGCACACTCAAAGTAAACTATGTTACTTGCTGGGATAGCAAACTAACAAGCAAGTTTGACTCTGAAACTATTGAGCTTTTAACAGCTTTGGAAAACGTATAAAGGTTGGATTTTAATCATTCAGATAATTTAATTTGGCACACTTTTATCTTTAAGCTGTACTAAACCAACACCGAAATTGCTCCTTAATCTCATAAAAATGTAAAGGGGTGCATCCTAGGTGGTTAAAATTGATACATCAACATACGAGCGAATAAACTTAAACTACAAATATTACAATCCTTTTACAACATGAGGTGAAGCCTCTAACGTTACGCACCGATGGTACAAATACATTTATTTAAATAGCAAGTCACGCTTCGTGGTACACATAGGAGAACTATTCACCAAACACACCTGAGAGTACAATCCGGCTAACTGAAAATATTCGAAATAAACAGCTCCGGTACTGACCTCTCCTGATTAAATGTCTGGAAGGATTGCTGGACCATAATTGCTTTACACAGCAATGACTCTGGACGTTGAACAATGCCTACAGGGCCCTCTCAACAACGCCCGGCAGCACAAATCAGGTTCGAACTTCAAAAATTCCCGTCAGCTATGAAAGGCGAACGACACACATAATTAGGAAATTAATCCGCTAAAGAAATTAATGCTTACCAGAGCTCTGCTACCTTAATGAACCACAAAACTGCAAATGTATCGCCCATGCAGCATGTGGAGTTAGGTTGGGTGACGATAAATAACTTCAATTATCGATATATAGCGATAGCAAAGCTCCTTTCACGGCCATTACAACTTTTTAAGCTAATCTCTTTACACACAACTTACAACAACGCTGTCTCAACCGGATGTCGCTCGAGAACAAATGGCCACAAGCCTTTATGTCAAGTACAGACGACGATTAATGATTGCGGACTTATCCCACGAAATACTCATTATAAACGCTTTAAAATGGTCTCATGATTAACAATAACAAAAAACAGTTAAGAGCTCTGGTTCTGCGAGCAGATGTTATCATTTTAGCCTAACCTACTACAACAAATACAAACAGTAACAAAATAAATTGATTAAAAATAACAGAAAGCAATTCCGCGCTTGTATGGGAACATCTTTGTTTCGCTTGCTTTTATTACCATACCAACCTAACCAGGCCTAACTTACTCTAACAGAAGTGCGCATATTAAATGCGCGCTTAAACAATTTAAATTTATTAACCATTTATTACCAGAAAACTAGTAGGTGCTTTTGTGCTGCAAGCACTTTTCACTATACTAATCTTAGCTACTATAACAAATGCACGCAATAACAAAATAAATGGATGAACAACAACAGAAAATAATTACACTTTTCTATGGGCTGGTTTTTGTTCTGCGAGCTATTTGCTGTCATTCTAAACTAATCCACTATAAATGTTCGCAGTAACAAAATAAATTGATTAACGACAGTAAGCAAAACAATAACGCACTTTTATGAGGACGATTTTGTTCTGGGAGAGTGTGTTCTGGTGCTAACCTAACCTAACCACTTAATGTAACAAAAGAGCCATATCAAATACGCACCGAAATAAAATAAATTGATTTACAGTAATAAATATGAGTAACAAATAGACGTATTTATAAGTGAATTTTTATTCTGCCAGCTTTTGTTATCAAACTAACATAACCTACAATACCAATGCAAGTGACAACAAAATTAATTGATTAGCAATACCAAATAATATTAAGCTCCTTATGGGCGCATGTTTATTCTGAAAGTTTTTGTTATCATGCTAACCGAAGCTACTATAACAGATAAGCGCAATAACGAAATAAATTAATTAACAACGACAGAAAACAATTCCACGCTTTTATCGGCACATTTTTTGCAAGTGTACGTAACCTACTACAACAAATACACGAGAATAAAAAAAAATGATCATCAATAGCGAATACAATTACACACTTTGTTCTATGTGAGTTTGTTATCATGCTAACCTAACCTACTGCAACAAGATACTACTACTACTAAGATAAACTCACGCGGCGATCGAATTTCGTACTACATTGCGCATGACGTCATTCCGTGACAAAAATCCTGCTTGACGGTATGGAAATGCATTGCTTTAAAGCGGTTTTTATTAATGTTTACTGTTTAGTAGTATATTTTATTATAATATTGATATATTACATTTCATTCAATATTATAATAGTATAAGAGATATTTCTTTTATGATTTAATGTAGGATTTATAGCCCATAATAGAATAAGCCCTTAAATAAAGTAGGTAGGTGCTAGATATAATAAAGTATCTTCAAAGTTTAACATTGTATAAAAGTTTTTTTTTTGTAAAAAACGAACAATAAACGATTTTGAATACTAGAGTATTTAAATTTAAAAGTAAAGGAAGATACCAACATATGAAGAGTGAAAAGTTTAAGACTTATTCATTATAAAAAATTATTACTTTAATCCGTAGCGCCAAAAAACGGACTTATATTTAAATAAATATTGTTAATTTTAAAAGAATACTTCTGTAGAAAAATATGAGTGATATATACGAGCATATGTATACTGGGTGTCCACTCTCAAAGTCAAACATAGGCAATCAACATTGTGCATTTGATTTTTAGGTATTTTTCCATTATTTCTACACTATATCAGTAAATATTATTATTACTGGTATCATTTGATGTGCAACAATTTTATCTTTCTATTGATACCACTATCTTTCCTGTAAGTTGAATTGGAGAGTAGGAGTCAGCAAAATCGTTCAATGCAATGTTAGATTCCCGGTATATATTATTAACTATTTTTTAGTACAAGCTTTTTTTGGATTTTTATGGGTAGGTGTTCAAAATTTGTAGTAATAAAACAATTTTGTTTAATTTATTAAGCACATATTATTTATTTACATATTATTTACATGTTATTTACAAATTTACACATTTACACAAGAAAACCAAGTTTTATTAAGACTTATTTTACAATTTTTGTATTTTTTCTCTTCCTCATTTTGGATTTTTCTTTAATATCTCTATTCAATATTCTAATTTTAAAATACATTTTGCATCGAAAGAAAAGATGCTTGGCCTCTGTACTTAAATTGATAGATTCCGCTAAATCCATTAGGACTTTTAAATAATTTTTGGTCAATTTTAATGACTCCCCATTAAAATTGTTAAAAATGAAGGGAAGGTATTGCATCACTTTTCAACTTCCATTTATTTTGCGGTAATTCCAACAGTTTCTCTTTGGAACAGTAATCACTTTCTACAAAATGATTTGAACATATTCTTGATGTTTGTCAGGTCATTTTGTATTTTAATTAGCCACCTAGGCTTTAGGGCAGCGTGCCCGTATGTTAAACCCTTTTAGTTATCTACTTATTTGGCTTCATCGCCTAATTCCATAATAATGATTTTGCACATATTTGGCCTCAAGCGCAGTATTTCTCGTCATCTGGGGCACCCCTTTGTTGGTACTTTGACAGCCGGGTGTTAACGCTCGCACGATTTCCGAACCTTCTAGAAATTACGCTGTTGGTGCGACTGCGAGGCCTCGCGCTCCCGTTGTCACCGGAACGTATTTGTTTTATTGGGCGCATCGCCATTGGCTGTCGAGAGTCACGTGGTAACGCCGTTTTGGCTCACGCCACTTCGGGCGTCGTAACGCTTCTTGCTCGGCAGTTCAGCTCAGGCCGTTGACCAAGAAGGTAGCAGAGTGTGTGTTGGCCCGGTGTTCCCGCCATGGCGGGCACGCCAGCCTGTTTTTCCCGTCTCGGGAATTATAATTTATAAAATTTCACGCACATATATCTGCAAACAAAACGAATAACACATTAAACACCGAACCGAAACCTTCAACCGCCGTATCAAACTGCCTGCTGCTGTGGAAATTTGCCACGGAGTGACGTCAGGCGTGCGAGAGAGATGGGCTTATCCCATGCGCGTGGGTTTATCTTAGTAGTAGTAGTATCATGTGCAACAACGGCTCGTAGAAAAAAATAAACGGATTAACAATAACAAACAATTGCGCGCTTTTGTAGACATGTTTTCCCTTTGCGCTTTGACCATCTTACACACCTAACCTACCAAAACTTACGCTTAGAAACGAAATAAATTGGTTAACAATAACAAATAGCAATCATTAATTCTTATGACCGAGTTTTTGCTATCATGCTAAAGTAGCCTACTACAAGAACAAATAAACTCGAGAACAAAACAAAGTGATTAGTAACAGGAAATAACGATGACGCCCGTTATAGGTATGTCTTTGTTCTGAGCGCTTTTGTTACGATACTAACCCAACCTACTGTAAGAAATGCACGCAATTTTAAAATAGATTTATTAATAATAACAGAATACAACTACGCGATCGTAACAAAAATAAAGGAATTAACAATCACAAACAATAATTGAGCGCTTTTGTAAACGTCTTTTGCCCTGTGCACTTTTGATGTCATGTTCACCTAACCTAACTAAATTTACGCGTAGCAATGCGATATTGTTTGACAATAACGAATAGCAATCATTCATTTCCATGACCGCATTTTTGTTCTGCGACCTTTTGTTATATTACGAACGTAACCTAGTATACTAACAAATGCACGCGGCAACAAAATAAATAGATTAATAATAACAAATAAAAATTGCGCGCTTTTATGGGTGCAGATTTATTCTGAGTGCTTTTCTTATCATGCCAACCTAACCTACTGCTAGCAGGAAAAAATAAACTGGTTAATAATGACAAGCACTTTTCTAGACATGCTTTTCCATGCTGGTTTTTGCTATGATACGCAGCTATTCTAACCGAACTTACAATAACTAAAAGAAATCACTGACTATGGTCGTGTTTTTATTTTGTAAGCTTGTAACGTTTGCTCTTGAATTAAAATTCTTATTATACATAAAATGTATTTGAATTTTATTCATCGCGCTATCAAGCGTTGAGTCTCTCCGACCCGCGAAAAGAAGATAACAGAATCCCATACAGGATGCGCGAACCAGCGCTGAAGAACCGACGGAGTGTTTCCCTATCCATTGAATCGGGGAGCCCATATACCGATAACAGTATACAAGACGTATAAAAAGAAAATACATGGCGATTGCAGTATCTTGAGATTACCTGGCCCGTCCTGTTCCTAATTCCTCTCCTTGATCTTGAGATTTCCCTTCTCATACCTTCCTTCCAATCCCGACCTGTTTATTTTGTCCTGACAGCTTTTCTGTCTCGCTGAATAAACCCAGTAGTAGGCCCTTTAACAGCGTTTCTGTCAGCCCATAAGTGCTTTTAGTTTTCATGTAATCCGTCCGACCAGACCGATGTTAATATTTATCCGTACTCGCTTAATCCTGAGCGTAAATTTTAATTGCGACCAGGAAGGCCGTATTTCAGCGAGTTTAATTGTTTTGTTAACATTAAAATATGCAGAGATTTCTATCGCCGTCACTGTACATCAGAAGCTGCAACCTAGAGTTCGCCGTATAAAAAAGTCACCTGGAGAACCAACCGTAAACGCACGAAAAAGCTGCCAAGAAGCTTGCGGTCGAAGGCACCGTACCTTCAGTTCCTTGCCATATAAACGCCGGCATTTTGCTTATCAGCGGAATCCCGAAGCACTCGCTCCAGTGGAAACAAAGCCGCGGCCGCTGCCGGACTCCAGGTTAAACACAGAGTTCTGTCAACAAACACAACGGAGGAATTCTTATCAACACGGCTACAAGAGAGCTACGGTCATTTTCTCAAGAAGCGAAGTGCGCTTTCTTGATGCGAGACATCCGACCTACCTGGACACTTTGCTGAAGGACCCGGCGTGCGTATTAGCAGACTATCATCAGCGAGTCCGCTTTACTCTCAAGCGACTTGGGTTGCAGCCTAAGACAAAAAAGTGAACACCGCCCTCCGTAGTTTTCATACTATTTTGTAAAGTATCATATATTTGAGCCAAAATAATTCTCCGATTTGAGCTAACGAGGTAGTAATTTTGATACCCTTAGCAAAGGGTGGAAACGTCAAAAGATTTTGTTACCATACCAACTCAACCTATGGACGTAGCAACAACATAAATTGATTAACAATGAAAAAATTGCGCTCTTATATCGGTGCTTCTTTGTCGTGAGCGCTTTTGTTATCATGCCAATTTATACCAACATAACCTACTATCATGGCGAAACTACATCAGTCTACTACTACAAGTGTGCCTGGAAATAAAATAAATTGGTTAATAATAGTAATAACAATTACGACCTTTGTCGGAGGGTTTTTGTCTTGCGCTCGCTTTTGTTATGGCATTATTTTGTCTGTTTCGTACTTCTTTGCTCGTTATTCGTCTATTTTTTTTGATAAATTTGTTGTTCTTATAGTATACTCACTATTTTGTTTGAACTTGATTGTCTTATATTAAGTAGTATAAATATGTTCTTGTCCAGAGACTGATTTCGTCAGCTTCTACATACAAGGCTCGAGAAATAGAGGCGAATCGTATTTGCTAGACAAAAACGGTACTCGCCCGCCTCAACGAAATATTTTTATAATAACGTATTAAATACCTTACCTAGTAGCACTCTGGTCTTGCTTGAACCCCCATGAACCCGGTCCAGAAATGACCTTCACCAAATAACATTAATTCCACACCTAGGGTTGTAAAAAAACGAATTTTTCAATTTTTTTTCAAATAAATGTTTTTTTTTTCATGAAAAACCAATAGATCGTTCTTTCACCATCGGAATACAAGTAATTACGACAGCTAAATGACAACATTTTTTTAACTTGAGGGCTCTCATCTTTGAGTAAATGTGATTGTGTTGTTGTTTACTAATATATTCATCTGCGGCGTTTTTAGTTATTTAAAAAAAGCTCGCTAAAAACTGAAAAACCCCAAAAAGTGAAAAGAAACCAATAGCTCCGTATGTTTTTTTCTAATAAAAACAGTTTTGTTAAAAAAACAGCAACGTCTGTTTCATTTACAACACTAAGTACACCAAAAAGGTTTTTTTTATGGATAAGCTTATTGCAGTATGTACGAGGCTTGCTCAACAAAAATCCATCCTTGATCAAATTAGCCTTGGAAACAAATGTAATAATTGTTCTGTATTTTTTAAATATTACAAATGTGTGTAACCAACACACCGATAAGTTAAAAATGCTTAAATGGCATTTCTTGTTTAAAATTTTTAGAATAGAAACGTTGTTGTTTTATTTATTACATTCTCATTATAAGTTATTACACAAGAAAAACTACAATAAAATATAGTTATAACTTTCTTGGCCACATGAGCCGACGGCTTACGTGTGGCACAGAGGAAAACAGTTGTATGATAGGAGATATAAATTACTGAAGTAATCAACGTAGATATTTCTGAAATAATACTAAGTGTAAGCAAATATATTGAAACAGATGAATACAGTAGATAGTTTCATATTGTAATAGATAGCAAACGACCGTTAGCAACACCCCCCAACCTACTATTCCATATCTAATTATTCACTGTACTAAGGCAAAGTAGACGAGTTTAATTGTGCATTCTTTTGATATATTCTTCAATAATTTAAATTTATAGTTTTCGTTAATTTTGTAGCTAGTTCATGAACATGGCATTTTCATTTTAAATTAGAGTCAATATATTACTATGAATGAATCGGCGCTTGGAGTTTATTTATTAGTTGTATTGAATTAAATATCTCGGATCTCATAATTTGATTTGCTCAGCTCTAGCTGTGTTGTTTTTATTTATTTAGATTTAATTACTGACTCTTATCTCAAATGTCTTGGGTCTCTACATCCTACCAAAAACCAAACTATTATATTGATTTGTACAATATATTTCCAATATATTAGCCATCAACATTCATTGTTGAGGTTTTTTATTCTATGCAATCGCTTAAATATTGTTTATTTCTCTACTGAGATTACTATACTATTGGATTTTTAAACTAATGGGAAGAAGCGTCAAATATGGTGACCTACTCGCAATCTTTTTTAATAAATCAAACAATTACGTCAGCGCTTGCGTATTATGAGTTGCCTAGGTGAAAAAAAAAGCAAATAGACGTCACTGTAACAAAACAATCAAGGAACGTTTCGACCGGAAGTAAAACACAAAACGACGCTACCAAGAAAATTCACTGATTTCAATTTTAGAATAATCGGTTTCTGACCTTTACTTGGGTTTTGCAATCAATAACAGGCCCGCTGTTCTACATGGTACCGATGCCTCCCCGAACACCTGCAGCTCGACCACTCCAAACTGCTTGCAACGCAGGTTTTTGCCCCACATCTAGAGCTCCGCTGCTATCCGCGAAAGTCACTGCCTAGTCCAAGCCTCCAGGGATCCAACTAATATACAAAGACCTTCAAAAACAGCCACCGAAATACCAATTATAGTCAACACACTATTCAAACACTTTTACCCTATGCAGATGTACAAAAAAGATTCATTTAAGTCATACCTACTGCAAAATATTTTTTAATTAGAATTTACATTTGTCATGTGTGATACAAGCATGTATTTACCTTCTAAATTCCAAAACCCCTATATAGAATACTCAGTAGTTATCATTTTCATATTAATTTGTCTCAAATTAGATTTTTAATAATAAACTTAATTCAAACAGCCTGTTCGTCTTAAATTTTAAATCTGTTCCTGACCTTTACTTGTGTTTTGCGATCAATAACAGGCCTTAAATCAGGACCGCTGTTATACATGCTACCGATGCCTCCTCGAACACCTGCATCTCGGCCACTCCAAACTGCTTGCAACTCAGGTTTTTGCCATACACCTAGGGCTCCGCTGCTATTAGCGAAAGTCCCTATCTAGTCCAAGCCTCTCGGGATCCAACTAATATACAAAGACCTTCAAAACCAGCCACCGAAATACCAACTACAGTCGACGCACTATTCAAACATGTTTACCCTATGCAGATGTACCAAAAATCTAAGGCAATTCCTCTACAGCCTACCAAAGAACACTGTCCTAAGTTCAAACACTTTGAATTGGGAAAATGGGCGTTTATTAAAATTTAAATTAATTTCCTGTGAGAAAGTCAAAATGACAATTTAGAGGTTGGCTTCAGTGAAGATCTGAAGAAATTTCGGAACGTGTTTTTTTGTGATTACACGTCTTTTAGACGAGGAAAGTACAAATAGAAATAATTGTTGTTGGCCTTTAGAACTCCTTTACATTGATTGGATTCAATCGTATTTCTTGATTGCACAATGAACTCCATATGATGACACATGATTTCCAGTCAGCAAGAACTGATTTAAGTGCTCCGATTTTACTTGCAACCTGGCGGACTTGGTGATACGTTGTATTTTATATAGGTGACAAGTCATTGAAAACGCTCTGGTTAATTCTGGGGTCTACGGGACATATTTTAAACTTCGCGCGCACTCTTCCGTGTCTTTTTTATAAGCAAACGGTTACAATGGCATGTAGTCATCTGCATTCGCTCTCTTCGTTGTGCTACAATTCCGAGTAGTCAAGTTTCCATTTTGGGGCACCCAGAGTTCAACGGGCTTTTTGGTAAAATTATGTTGTGGAGGTTTAATGCTACTCTGGTGACTTTAAGAGAGGCATTTCTCTCACGTCAATTCTTGATGGATATTAGTTGCAAGCTGTTGGAATTCATTTGGCACGTGGCCCAGGTTGGGGTAAATCGATTGAAGTTTCCATCCTACCACGTTTTTAAACGTTTTGTATTCTATCTTGGGCATTCCTTATAGCTGCAAGTTAGAAGCTTTCGGCTGTTAATGTGAAGTTCGCAGTTCAACGCGTACCTGGTGACCCTGACCCAGTGGCTGCCCTTGATGCAACATTACAAGATCGAGCCCTTTAATTTTGCTTTGGTTTGGCCTCCGCCCTTCTGCACTGTCTATACGTACGCCGTCCAAGTGAACCTAGGAGCTCAACGAAAGGGGTATGTAAGGTGAATTGTTTCTCTTTCTTTTAACTCCATTTGAATTCTGTGTACAGTGATCCTGTACCTTTAAGCCCTTTCTATTTTCCTTGCGACAGGTGCTGCCTGAATTCTCTAAGAATCCCGTGGGTTTTACATTTGCTATTCGATTATTTTTTCTAAATTACAGTTCGCTTAACGATCTCCATGGGTGCCCCTCAGGACCTTTTTGAACGGATAAACTAGTACTATTAATGAGTTTCGTCTTCGGAGCCTATTTTAGTCTCCGTTACACTTTTAATCTGCTGATGGTTGACGCATTTTTATACCTCTCACTATCGCGCACGGCCGTTACCGATCATCGACTGAAGTGCATTTATTGTCTTCAACAGCTTTCATATTTTACAATGCTACACAAAGCTACTACAATATGGCAGAAAGAATCAGAGCACACAACACTGTAGAATTATAAACGTAATAAGTTTTCAAAAATTGAACCTAGAAAGCTTTGCATAACCCTACTTTTTACCGCGTAAGGCACAGTTGGTAACAAAAAAATTACCAGAGTTAAAGCAAAATTTTGCAGTTCATCATTCAAGTGAATCAAAGTTGTTGAACATAACATAACCCATACCTCCAGTACAGAAAGATTCCACGAATGGGTTTTCTATAACTGAAGTACTTTCCAGAAGTTACAAAATGTTAATGTAATTTTGGTATTAGGAACTTTACGAGTAGGTGGGGGGACAGCTGAGCGTGGGAAAATTTTGATAAGGTGGGAATCTTGTTTTTCCAAAAATGCCCTTTTATGGGTATAATGAATCTTTAAATATATTTAAAAATTTTGAAAATTAGACTTTTAGCCCCAAAATTCATCGTGGAAATCTTGTAAAATTTCTAAATTAGACTTTCAGCCCCAAAATTTATCATGGGAATCTTGTTTTTCCATATTTTTGGAAAAAACGTTAGGGTCCGGGGAAAACTTTGATAAGCGTGGGAATCTTGTAAAATTTCAAAATTAAACTTTTAGACTCTGTCTGTCTGTGCCTACCTGTTTAGCTGTCTACCTGTCTAGCTGTCTACCTGTCTAGCTGTATACCTGTCTAGCGATCTACCTGTCTAGCTGTCTAGCGATCTACCTGGTTAGCTGTCTACCTGTTTAGCTGTCTACCTGTCTAGCTGTCTTCCTGTCTACCTGTCTAGCTGTCTAATTGTCTAGCTGTCTATCCGAAGATATCCGAGTCATGTCGTATTTGTCCGAATGTTTGTAGGAGTGGAGCAGGTAGATAACGAGTAATAAATCAAAACATTCTAGTAAGAGACAAACAATTTATTTATATACATGCTTTATACACAGAATACAACTCTTTCTTTATTTTTAGTCGAAGTTGTTTTAATATTATCTAACTTAATTTTTATCTTGTAATTTAAGTCTACATGTGATTCCTCTATTTCTTTTTCGAGCTAAAAGTTGGTTACATTCAAAGTTTCAATATTTTCGAATTGTAAAATATAACGATTTTTGTTTCTGTAATAAATGAGTTTAGTTCCAGTTACAACTAGTTCTGTTCCTTCCTGGAGTTCCTCCAAACGATGTCATTGTGTAATTTTAATCCTGCCTTTTAGTTGCTGCATACTAATGTTAGCAATTTGATCCATATCTTCTTGATTGTATATTAATCGATCTGAATCTCGCCATTCTCAGCTGTAAAATTCAACCTCCTCTACTTTGGGAAATGAGTGCCCATTAAACGTAGAAACTCCATTAGTTTTAAATTTTATAAACGGTTCTTCTGTTGGCAAACATACAATTTATAATCCATTAAATGGAATACAAATGTATCCCTGTTCTCTAAGTTTCTCTTTGTTATTGTCGTAAATATTTATAAGATGTTGTTTAAAATGCCCTTTTAAGAAGTATACACTTTTGCTACCATCTTTTTCTGCTAGTACACCAACCGTCGGAAATGTTCCCCTAGTATTTACCATAAATGCGGAAATCTTGTATAGCCCAGTTATATCGAGATTTCTCCAAGGGTTTTGCTTAAAGTAACTGCATAGTCTATCCTCTGTTTCTTTTACTTTCTGGTCTTTTAACAGAAAATTTTTCTATTCTTCTTTTATAGAGTTTGTTTCCACTAAATAATCTAGTTTTCTTTTTTTTAATTTCTATTTCTTGCTGCTGCAATTTTCGCTTTCTTGCACTTAATACATGGGCAGACAATAGTGGAGTTATTTATTTAATTTGATATGGAGTAAACCTATGTGTTATGTTAAGACCTGCGAAATGACGTCACTCGTATCAACCAATCCCAAGGCAGTAATATTTACATTCGGTGCTATCGTAGAGAACAGTGTTGTGGATTTGGAAAAGAATGTCTCTCCAGCCTTGATGTAGCACTTTTGTATTATGTTTATATTATCCTCGTGTGCGTCGCTGTCTACAAATTCTAAATAATTAACTGGTAAATAGTTAAAACTGCAGGGGTAGAGGACGTAGTTTATCATTTTCTCGCGCTGTTTTTGTTTATCTGGCAGTTTGATTTGCATCCCGGTCAACTTTCTTGTATTTTCACTGCCCCGGAACACATATTGTAAAACATTGTTAAACACAACACAACAGCTGTTAACTTGGTACACATAGAAGCGATTGGCACAGAATAAAAAGGTGCATCTTGTAAATACTGCTTGCTACTGTCCAGTACATTTAAACAATCCTCCAGAGGGTCGAACACATTACCTATCTTGTAATTCCGTGCTCGCTAGCTCAAAGAAGACGTAAAGAATTCTTTTAATCGTACGTCACTAATATGGTTTCCGATTTCCCTGTTAACTCCTGGACTTGTAATTTGACGAATAAATTTGTTATATATCTTAATTCGACTTCATCCATATTAGACAGTCAATCCCAACTGTTTATCGCTGTCTAAAATCACATTACAATTTTCCTGGTACTCAAAAGTTGTGATTAGTTATTAAGTAATCGCGCATAAAGGATGTATAATAATAAGTTACCGGACTGTACAAGAACATCAATTTTATTTAGATAAACACAAAGAAAACATCTATATTATTAAACTATAATCCACACAAACTATATAATATATTAGTAGATTATTTAACACTTTACTCCATATTTAGAAATTTTAGTGCGTATCTTCGAACCATAAGGGTATGTCCATAGTTTTTCTCAACTTCAGAGGATTTTTTGTTCCAGATACGTTTGAACCGCTGAGACTTTTCGATACGTTTTTGTGTCTATCTGCAAATAGTGCAAAATTGTTCAATAGGCCTAGCTTGTTGCAGGGTAGGAGAATTTTTTGTCTTAGGAACGAATTCTCTATTTTGTAGATTTAGATAATCGATCAGAATTTTGCATAATGGGAAATCGTTAGATCGGGCTAGAATAAAATAGTGTTTGTAGAATGATACTTCTTAATGCAAGGCATAAATCGCTTTTTACGTATTTGTCGTTAATAATTTGATAGCTAACAGACTAATCTAACGAATGACATATATCTTGTTTGCATTACATTGTTTTTATTTGACAAATGCCTGTTAGACCTAGTCCGATTACTTATTGTACATCCTTTATCCTGTTAAGTATTTGTTTACTACGTTTGTACACGTCTCCGGCCTTGCGAGCTATTCTCAATTTCATTCCTGGCGTTTAATGGTTAGTAGTGTCAGCTTTCCCCGGAACGGGGCTAACACAACAACAAAGGCGGCTCTGTTTTTACGAAAACAGCATGCGGAAGTAAGCCGCTGACTCTTCGGGTTTCGGGCTTGAGGCATTTGTATTCAAGATGCGTACGGGGCACGCTTCGACACCAAAATCGCGTTTGAATTAATCTGAATTCATATTCGGCAATTATATGTCTTTGTTAACACAGCTTGGTTTTAATGCCTTGATAATTTAACAATCCATGCTGTTAAAAATACCTTATATTCAAATCCATAAGGTAGAAGTCATCAACCTGGAGCTCTTTTAATATTCCAGGTTTCTCACTTTAACATCTGCCAGCTAGACAGGTCTCAACAAGTCTCACAACTACGCGCAAAAACCCCTCGCAGACATGCTCATAAACCTGCGCAGTAGACATGTTTAGTCCAGAATCCCCCTAGCTATACTTTGGTCCCGCCCCCCAGGGTCATGTGACATGTCGGCTGTAGGATAAATACAGCTGCCTCGGACGGCTCATCGTCTTTCCTTTTCTGGCCTTTCTTCCATTCTCCACCCCTCCTTTCTCTCACCCCTCCTACAGTTTCCCCGTTGTTGGCTGAAAAGGGACGTCCGGTTTGCGGTTGCTTGGCCCCCACTCCTCCTCCTTTTGGCCCCGCCTCCCAGGGACATTTGACATGCCAGCTGCGATATAAATACAGCCTCCCGGACGACTCATCATTATCATTTTCCGGTTATCGGTCAGTACGGTTGTCTCTAAATTGTGTTAAGTTTATTATCAAGAGTGGTGTCCGGAGCAAGATTAAGCGAATCAGCAACGGTTTCACTTCCGGTTTGCGGTTGCGTGGGCGGATAACAAGATAATAAAGATGACACCTTTGCGGTTTCACTTCCAGTTCCCACGATGAATTTTGGGGCTAAAAGTCTAATTTTGAAATTTTTACAAGATTCCCACGCTTATCAAAATTTTCCCCCGTCTCAGCCGATCCCAACGTTTTTTCCAAAAATATGGAAAAACAAGATTCCCACGATGAAGTTTGAGGCTAAAAGTCTAATTTTGAAATTTTACAAGATTCCCACGATGCATTTTGGGGCTAAAAGTCTAATTTTGAAATTTTTTAAATATATTTAAAGATTCATTATACCCATAAAAGGGCATTTTTAAAAAAACAAGATTCCCACCTTATCAAAATTTTCCCACGCTCAGCTGCCCCCCCCCCCCATCTACTTTTACTTAAGCAAATATTTCATACACTGGTAAAAATATTCACATTCAAGTCCTAGTTAGAATCACAAATAGAGAGGAATGGGGTATACAGGGTGCATAATGCTTTACGCACCTTAAGATTTTCAATAAAAGAAAATTACACCATTCAAAACCTTATGTTGCGTAAAGCATTTCCATACCCTATATACAGTTTCTAGTCGCCAGGTGATGAA
Organism: Agriotes lineatus; assembly: GCA_940337035.1. Classification (NCBI taxonomy): domain Eukaryota; kingdom Metazoa; phylum Arthropoda; class Insecta; order Coleoptera; family Elateridae; genus Agriotes; species Agriotes lineatus. The sequence continues at coordinate 30,377 of CALNHX010001451.1, forward strand.
ATCTAGTCACATTTGACAACCGAGCTACCGGATTCGTGGAGCCCTTTTTATATAGCTTATAAAAGTTTCGCAAAAATGTCTAGGATTTCTCTTATTTCCTTTACTGAATACCGATAGTCATAGATTATTTCTGGTTTCATTAGGTTTTATGCTACTAATTAATATATCTAGAACAATTTCATTATCTTATTATTTTGTCACCATCTCACTACAGTAATTCGCTAAGTAAAAGTTTACTGTCATTTTTTATTGCGTTTTTGTTATTGCAATATGGTAGTACACGTTATAGTATTCTTCCAGGCTTTTGAAGCTTCCGTATGAACCACATCGTTGTTTTGTGATTTAATATATAACTAACCTTATACAGGGTGTTAATAAAAAAACTTTACACACTTTAGCAGGTGATAGTAAAGATGAAAACAAGAAAAAAATTCTAATACACTTAGGTCCAATACTCCTTGGTTTTCGAGATATGGAATTTTTAAATTTTTATTTACACCTCTTATTTTTTTTTATTTAAGAAATTTACAATCTGTTCTTTTAGAACATTTAGTAAATAGGATAACTAGTACAACATGAGGGGAGAAGTGATCCAGCGACCACACTCCGTATTTAATTTATATATGATAAGGTAACATAATTGATTCTCTAGTAATTCATTTTGTAGATCAGTGGGGCGTTTCCTCTTCCGTCTTCTGTGTACGGCAAGTTCATTCATTAGTTGGTTAACCTCATCATTGTGATGCCCTGGGAGATTGCGGAAATAGGTGGTGCTGAATCGTTGGATTTCTTCTTCAACTGTAGGGATGGCTAGGTCATCGTGAATGGTTTTATTGCTTACAAACCAAGGCGCATTTAGGATCATACGTAGAATTTTGGACATATGGGATTCAGCTGTGGGGTTGCACAAAAGCCTCAAATTCCAAAATCATACACCTCTTATGAATGCGATTTTTTTGTTTGGGGGTACTTAAAAGATCTTGTTTACGCCACTGAAGTGAACACAGAAGATGAACTTTGGCAGCGAATTGTAGACGCCTGCCAACAACTAAGGACTCTAGGTGTTTACCATCAAGTGCTTGAGTCTTTTCGACGACGGCTGCAACTTTGTTTACAAGAACAAGGACGACAGTTTGAACATCTTCTGCGATAACTTTAGAGTGCGCTAAATGCGTTCTTTGCTGTAGTTTTTTTTGTAAAAAAATGTTGATTGACATGTATTCTGCGATTGTTCGTTTTTCGAAGATAACGCGATATCGCATTCATAAGAGGTGTAAATAAAAATTTAAAAATTCCATATCTCGAAAACCAAGGAGTATTGGACCTAAGTGTATTAGAATTTTTTTCTTGTTTTCATCTCTACTATCACCTGCTAAAGTGTGTAAAGTTTTTTTATTAACACCCTGTATAATAATCCCTAAGCAGTTACATGCACTAGGGGTCAATTTCTGTTCAATGAATAAGCATATGTTAAGCATCTATGATTACGAATTCAATGTCTTCTATTTAAGACGAAGGAATCAACCCACCGTCCCTGCCAGAATGCGGAACGGATTAGAAAAGGTAATGTAATGCAAACACAATTACGCCGAGTTCATCTTTTCGCCGAGTTTTGTAAGAACATTACGTGTTTCATGCTCGCCCGAGGCTACCAGTGTCTTATATATTTCGCATTAGCGCTGGCCATAAACGTGAAAAATAAAAAATAACTGGAGCATCGTGAGTCGTGATCTATGCCTAGCTGGGATTATTGTTGTCTTTCGAGGCGCTTATATAACGTGGCCCGCAATGCGCAGGCTGAGATTAATGCGTGTCTAATTGCGAGGCGAATCAGAAATTAAGCAATTATTGAGAATTGAGTCGTTAGGACCTCTGCCTAAAAGTGCACGAGCGTCTTCAATTGTGCGGTCATTAAGTTCTCTTGACTTGCAACCGAGACTTTCGTCGAAACCTTTAGGAGCTCCGTGTTGGTGGTCCATGTATCAGAGATGCTATTTTCAGCTTGTTTGTATCGTCCAAATTGTGTCAGAGGCATTTTCAATCTTTCCTTATGAAGACATTTTAGGTTTTCACTGTTTAGAAATATTTTATACACAGATCCCATACTATATTAAAAGCAAAAACTATCATACCGCATGAGGGTAAACCAAGAAGCGTTCCATAAATAGTTAAAAAACTGATCAAATGGCATCTTAATATTAAAAAAAAATCAAAACCGTTTTAATCTGATTTTGATTTGAATAATGCTAAATCACGGCGATAAAAATCTGTTTGATATATAAAAACGTGAAGTGATTGTCCTTGTAGGCAAAACGCAAATACCTCTGATATTGACCTTTTACAACAAATCTCATTAACTAAACTTTAATTATTTTGCACTTCTTCTTTCTGTAACGTGTCTTCAAATACGTTGGTCATGAAAAGCATGGCTTGCACTTTGTCAGTATCCTTTCTGAATGAAGACCTTGCACTTACCCCAAACCACTGGCCAAGGCATTATTTGTCGACCAGGTGCACTTTTACATTTTATCTTACTTTGGATGCTATCCTACAAAATATTGTGTTTATCATAAATGTATTTTAATAAATACTATTTCAATAGAGTTCTTAAATGTACTTTATGATCTTTATTTGCGAAGCGTGTTAATTGCACTAAGATAATCTTTCAAAGAACTCAGAAGAAGTTAGGTTCTGTTCGGGATCCTAGTAGCCTTATTGTCGCACCCCAACATAAATAAACAAGGCAATAAAATATCTTAAAGCTTCACCACTCATTTTGATTCAGTAAACCAAATTATAGTGTTATCTTACATTGATTAAGGGATTACGACGATCCAACATGGCGTGTGCCGAGTAGATGTGTTTGTGAAGCAGAGCAAAGTATTACCGTTGTTTAAAGTGCTAATGGTGATAAACTGCAATAAAGTGTGAACTATTGAAGCTGACTGTAAGTGTACACTGAAATATAGAACTATTACTTAACAACAACTTCGTAATACACTTATTTAAGCGTGTAATAACTGATATGACTCACACGTGCATAATTGCCGCTTGTCGCCTATTCGTCAAGATAGCGGCCCAATTAAAAATCACATGTGAGTTAACGCCCTCAAACCTCGCATGCAATTTCTCAAGGAGCAGAAAAACACGTAATTACAACCATGTTATTCTTTTGGCTAAACAAAATCCGAACGCCTAAGTTTTAAAAACAGCATTCTTAGGGCAAACGGCCCTAACAGGCCAACAACCCGAGTTATTAGAATGTCATCGGCCGCTCGGACTAACAAAGACGGCTTAAAACTTTCCCTTTCACGGGGTTAAATAAGGTAAATAAGAACGAAGGTGTCAACTCAGAGAACTGGGCCAGCGCCGGAAAGAATTATCCATAAGGAGGTCAATGCAGACATGCCACGCAACAATTAAAGAAATAGCAAATAGCGCGAACCAATTAAATTACAAGTAATTTTAATAAGACTATAGGCATGCGGGGTATGTAAAGAAGCATAATTTAATAAGGAAAACGATGGGCCAGATAAAAAAAAGCCGCCGTACGAAAATAAGGGCGCTAAATGCAAAAATCGATAAAATGCTTCAAATCAACCCCCGTAAGCGAAATTAGTTCATCCCACCCCAAACAAACGGACATCCGAGAGAAAGCGGTGGGAGTAAAAATCCCTTTAAAAAGAGCCGCAGCCGCCAGAATAACCATCTTATCGAGCTCTGCTCTGGGATCAAAACCATCTTATCGAGCTCTGCTCTAAGACCAAAAAACTCTCTCAGCTTGGGCCCTCCGGCTAGAGAACTCCACAAACGGCCCAAAACCTTCTGTTCGAGCTATGCTCACAGAAGTCAGCCCCGTGACTCCTTGGGATAACTCGAGCTATGCTCGTTATTGCTAAAGGGTGTCCGGGTTGCCGCTATCTACGCCTGCCATCCTCGCTGTCCACGCCTGGAGGAGCGTCCAGCCCCACGTCGAATCGAGCCCTAGTAGCCACCGACGTCGCCGCCCGTCTCAAGCCCAGGCCTACGCTGCGCTATGCCCCAGGTCCTGCCGCCCGCTATGCATAGCCCAGGCCCCATGGAGAACCTCGCCGTCTCCGCTGCATCGCTCCGCAGCACCGCGACACGCTCACGTAAGTTCTCAGAAACAAACACAGCTACTCGAATCTAGTTCGCAGGAACCAACACATGCGAGTGAAGACAGACGCCGCCGCCGTCTGCCCCTACGTCCAGCTCACTGCAAGGAGGAAGACGCCACACAGGCCGCCTCCACGTACGCTGCTGCTCCCATGTCCAGAAGCACGCACCCTTCCACAGGCGCCGTCGCCGCCTACACCTACGTCCAGCTCACTGCGAGGAAGATGCCGCCACACAGGCCGCCTCCACGTACGCTGCCGCTCCTATGTCAGGGAGCTCGCAACACGCCAAAGACGCCACCGCCGTCTACATGTACCCCCCAACCTCCACAGAGGGGAATCGCCGCCAAGCGACGCCGCTCGCTTGCGCTACCAGCTGACGCCGTTCAGCCCCGCCGCCACTGCACCCATAGCAGAAAGCCGCCTCACACCACCTCCATGCAGAAAGCCATTCGCCGCCGCCGCAGCTGCATCCATAGCAGAAGGCCGCCCGACACCGCTTCCATAGAGGAAACCAATCATCGCCGCCGCCGCAGCATCCACGAAGGACGCTCGCCGCCGCCCCCTTGTAGCCAAAAGCTACGCAATGCCAACCTAGAGCCCACGCCTTCCAGCGGGGCCTAGCCATCGATCATCGAGGAAGAGGAGGATGGACAGCCGCCGCCCGAATTCGACGCCCGCCGTCCGCAAGCTCGAGGTTCGCTGCAGCAGCCCGCCCCTGGAGTGTGCTGTCGTCAGACGCGTTCTGCTCGGCCCCAAGGCGCCCCAAGCTTCAGAGAGACGCTAGCTGCTTGCGAACCAGAGAGCGCTCCGGCCCGTCGCGCATCACCCGGCTCGACGCCATCCCCAGGTCGCCCTTGAAACACCAGAAACTCCGCGCCACGAAGAGGACTTCGCCTGAGCTCGCGCTTTCAAGCACCGTCGCCCCGGCTTCGCACAGCTCCGCCGAGGACGCACCTGCCACGGCAATGACGCCTCAAGCCTCCGCAGCCGCCCCCTTGGCCTGCCGCCGAGGTGTGTCATCCTGCCTCCAGGTCGTCCGGAACGTGGACACCGCCCCGCCCCCAAAGGGCCTCGCTAGGACGCGAGCCCTAGGTCTAAGAAGTCCTGGCCGAAGTGTTCCTGCTGCCAGGTCGAACGCCACCATCCGCTTCTCGCCCTCGGAGATGCCCTCCACCGGGCACACACACGGCGTATTTTACTTTATTGTTTTTATATATATATTTTTGGGAGTAATTATATAACATTGTACATAGTAATTGTAAATAAACGCACACTTAAAAACCAATCATGATCTTCTCCAGGAGCGCCAATAGCCGTCTTTCGTGGACATCCCTACCGTGAGCTAGCTTGGTAAATGGTCGTAAAAAGCCATTTTTAACCTTCGTCACGCCCTCGAGTGTGAGGCCAGTGTCGTATTGTGTTAATTGGCGCCCATCTAACGTGTGGCTTTCCTCTGGTGGATACCTAAGGACGAACGCACCCCACCTGGTGAAAACGAAGGACAAGAGCACTCCTGAAGATCAACAACGATAGATGACACACCGCCGTGCGAATCTATCAACAGCATCAACACTATTTCTGGGAATGGTTCAACAACACCCAGTGGCGTCCAAAGCAACAAACCAGAAGAAGCTGCAGCCCAGCGACACCAACGAGCCCCAAACAAGAAGGAGCTTCACCCACAGCTACTTCAACTGCTCCTACACCTGAAGAGAAATCACATGCGGGTCGAGGACGCCGAAGGAGGGTGGATTTGATATGACTCACACGTGCATAATTGCCGCTTGTCGCCTATTCGTCAAGATAGCGGCCCAATTAAAAATCACATGTGAGTTAACGCCCTCAAACCTCGCATGCAATTTCTCAAGGAGCAGAAAAACACGTAATTACAACCATGTTATTCTTTTGGCTAAACAAAATCCGAACGCCTAAGTTTTAAAAACAGCATTCTTAGGGCAAACGGCCCTAACAGGCCAACAACCCGAGTTATTAGAATGTCATCGGCCGCTCGGACTAACAAAGACGGCTTAAAACTTTCCCTTTCACGGGGTTAAATAAGGTAAATAAGAACGAAGGTGTCAACTCAGAGAACTGGGCCAGCGCCGGAAAGAATTATCCATAAGGAGGTCAATGCAGACATGCCACGCAACAATTAAAGAAATAGCAAATAGCGCGAACCAATTAAATTACAAGTAATTTTAATAAGACTATAGGCATGCGGGGTATGTAAAGAAGCATAATTTAATAAGGAAAACGATGGGCCAGATAAAAAAAAGCCGCCGTACGAAAATAAGGGCGCTAAATGCAAAAATCGATAAAATGCTTCAAATCAACCCCCGTAAGCGAAATTAGTTCATCCCACCCCAAACAAACGGACATCCGAGAGAAAGCGGTGGGAGTAAAAATCCCTTTAAAAAGAGCCGCAGCCGCCAGAATAACCATCTTATCGAGCTCTGCTCTGGGATCAAAACCATCTTATCGAGCTCTGCTCTAAGACCAAAAAACTCTCTCAGCTTGGGCCCTCCGGCTAGAGAACTCCACAAACGGCCCAAAACCTTCTGTTCGAGCTATGCTCACAGAAGTCAGCCCCGTGACTCCTTGGGATAACTCGAGCTATGCTCGTTATTGCTAAAGGGTGTCCGGGTTGCCGCTATCTACGCCTGCCATCCTCGCTGTCCACGCCTGGAGGAGCGTCCAGCCCCACGTCGAATCGAGCCCTAGTAGCCACCGACGTCGCCGCCCGTCTCAAGCCCAGGCCTACGCTGCGCTATGCCCCAGGTCCTGCCGCCCGCTATGCATAGCCCAGGCCCCATGGAGAACCTCGCCGTCTCCGCTGCATCGCTCCGCAGCACCGCGACACGCTCACGTAAGTTCTCAGAAACAAACACAGCTACTCGAATCTAGTTCGCAGGAACCAACACATGCGAGTGAAGACAGACGCCGCCGCCGTCTGCCCCTACGTCCAGCTCACTGCAAGGAGGAAGACGCCACACAGGCCGCCTCCACGTACGCTGCTGCTCCCATGTCCAGAAGCACGCACCCTTCCACAGGCGCCGTCGCCGCCTACACCTACGTCCAGCTCACTGCGAGGAAGATGCCGCCACACAGGCCGCCTCCACGTACGCTGCCGCTCCTATGTCAGGGAGCTCGCAACACGCCAAAGACGCCACCGCCGTCTACATGTACCCCCCAACCTCCACAGAGGGGAATCGCCGCCAAGCGACGCCGCTCGCTTGCGCTACCAGCTGACGCCGTTCAGCCCCGCCGCCACTGCACCCATAGCAGAAAGCCGCCTCACACCACCTCCATGCAGAAAGCCATTCGCCGCCGCCGCAGCTGCATCCATAGCAGAAGGCCGCCCGACACCGCTTCCATAGAGGAAACCAATCATCGCCGCCGCCGCAGCATCCACGAAGGACGCTCGCCGCCGCCCCCTTGTAGCCAAAAGCTACGCAATGCCAACCTAGAGCCCACGCCTTCCAGCGGGGCCTAGCCATCGATCATCGAGGAAGAGGAGGATGGACAGCCGCCGCCCGAATTCGACGCCCGCCGTCCGCAAGCTCGAGGTTCGCTGCAGCAGCCCGCCCCTGGAGTGTGCTGTCGTCAGACGCGTTCTGCTCGGCCCCAAGGCGCCCCAAGCTTCAGAGAGACGCTAGCTGCTTGCGAACCAGAGAGCGCTCCGGCCCGTCGCGCATCACCCGGCTCGACGCCATCCCCAGGTCGCCCTTGAAACACCAGAAACTCCGCGCCACGAAGAGGACTTCGCCTGAGCTCGCGCTTTCAAGCACCGTCGCCCCGGCTTCGCACAGCTCCGCCGAGGACGCACCTGCCACGGCAATGACGCCTCAAGCCTCCGCAGCCGCCCCCTTGGCCTGCCGCCGAGGTGTGTCATCCTGCCTCCAGGTCGTCCGGAACGTGGACACCGCCCCGCCCCCAAAGGGCCTCGCTAGGACGCGAGCCCTAGGTCTAAGAAGTCCTGGCCGAAGTGTTCCTGCTGCCAGGTCGAACGCCACCATCCGCTTCTCGCCCTCGGAGATGCCCTCCACCGGGCACACACACGGCGTATTTTACTTTATTGTTTTTATATATATATTTTTGGGAGTAATTATATAACATTGTACATAGTAATTGTAAATAAACGCACACTTAAAAACCAATCATGATCTTCTCCAGGAGCGCCAATAGCCGTCTTTCGTGGACATCCCTACCGTGAGCTAGCTTGGTAAATGGTCGTAAAAAGCCATTTTTAACCTTCGACACGCCCTCGAGTGTGAGGCCAGTGTCGTATTGTGTTATAACAAATTGTGGCATTGTGGCGCTCGAAAGTTTTCGTGCGCATTGTACGTATCAACTTTTTGCAAGGACTAACGTATCTTTTAGTTATTTACAAATTATAATTATGCCTGATACAAGGCAAAATCCTCAAAGTCTTGAACTGGACGAGATAGTGTTGAAGTTAGAGTAAAAGATGGAATCGTTGTTTAAAATTGTTAAAATTGAATCGAAAATAGACTCACTACTAAAAAGTATGAAAGATAAGCTGAATGTTACAAGTTGAAAATCTGGAGCAACAGATGGTAAATGTCTCGATAAAAATGAAACAAGATGGCACTCGTGCAGACAACTTGGAGCAGTACATGAGACAAAATAACCTTCGGTTTTTCGGCATACCAGAAAGCGACAGGGAAAATGTGGATGACCTTATATTATCTGTATTGCAATCCAAACTTAAACTATCAATAATAATAACTGATCATCTCGAACGAGCACATTGCGTTGGCCGGAAAAAAGGATCGACACCACGGGCTATCACAGTAAAATTCGTCAGTTACCTCACGAAGGCCCAAATATTGTCAAATAACAGGTTGCTGAAGGGAAGCAACATCTGAATTGCCGAAGATTTAACGAAAACAAGATATAATCTTATCAAACTGGCAAAGGCGAAGTTAGGAAAGGACAAGGTATGGAATCATGATGGAAATGTAATTGGAATTTTCAACGATGAGACGAAAAAACGAATAATCGATTCAGCTATGTTACAAAACAATCAAGTTAAAATTTAGAGGTCGTCGTTCCTTAAAACCGGCAACATACATAAATAGCTGGTGCAGGTGATTACTTTATCAAAACATGTGTGTACTCACACATTTCTTTCAGTTTTGTTCATTTCTTGTATGATTTTTGGGTTATTTTGCACTGTTATTGTGGTAATTTTTATTTATTTACATTTTTTACATTGTCTTGGAAGATGTTAAATAAGTATGTTGGTTTGCTCTCACAACACAGTTTTTTCACGATTTCAAGGAACCTAGCTCAAATAAAGGTTTGCCACATTAATATTCGTATCATAAATAAAACTTTTGATCAATTTATTTTATTCCTTGAGCATGTAAATATAGACTTTGACATTCTTGTTTTAAGCGAGACTTGGAGGGTTCTTGATATAAATGATTACAATTTGGATTACAAATAATGGAAGCAGGGTGTTTTCTTGTTATATTATTCTCTAGACTTGTATTGACAAAGTGTAAAAAGAATTAAGATGATTCGTTTGCTCGTTTTCTTCGTAGACGCCAAAATGTAAAGAAAGTTTAAAAATAAAGAGATTTTTGACCACAAAGCAAACATCCGAAACTCATCAAATTAGTCATAGAACACAGGAAACGTCAGTTTTAACTTTTTTAGTGTTTCTGAGTTCAAAATGCGTTATTTAAGTGCCATTGAAGTCGCCAGGGATGTTTCTTTGCTTGAAGATGGTCGCTATATGCGGTATGTAGCAAACCAGCTCCAATCGACTCCATTTGTTATTTGCAGAGCGTGGTATGGGTACCAAGAAACGGGTAGATATTCCAGGAGAACTGGACAAGGCCGTGAAAGAAAAACTACCACTCGGGACGACCGGTATATTGTTAATTCTTGAGTAGTAGGGCGACTCCAAAACTGGAGCACCTGTCAATCATCCGATTCATTAATCCGCGAATTAAATTGATTGACCTAATTAAATGACCCAATTAAATCCGCGGTTTGATCTAATTAATCACATATGAAATTTGATATGTAATTTTCATGTGTGCTACTGATTAAATTACGCGGCGGCCATTTTTAATTTGCTTCCGGAATTACGTGGCGGCCATTTTCAGTTTTTGCGCGAATATTTGAATTTGAAATTTTTCAGATTTTTTTCTAAGTTCAATTTTTTGAATTTAAACTTCCCGGCCATCTTGGTTTTCTGCGCGCACTTCTCTCGCTCGCATTTATTTAATTTAAAAAAGCTTTTTGCGTCGGCCCAAGGGGGATTTGAACCCCCTACGTTCGTGCTTATATCTGGCTTACATCCGTGTTCACCGCTAGGCCACCGAGGCGCCTTGGTTTTTAAGTTTTGGCAGTGTACCACTTCGCTGTTCTCACGTCACGCTCCCATATTAAAGGAATTAAACATAAAGTCATTCGCGTCGCGAGCATGTTATAATAAATTTTAAATGTTATTTTCGACTGAATTTTAGTCGCCAGATCGATGCCTTTTGTATTATTATAGCTTGGTAATTTTTTTAAAATTAAATGGACGTAGTTTGATTGTATAATAAAAAGAAAATGTATTTAACAAAACTGCCACATGCCGGTGTAACTGATAATAAATCTCAAAGAGGCATTACGTCGTATGATCCTAATTATTGCTGCGGAATCTTACGAATTCGCGCGAAATTTCTAAGAAATGCTAGAACAGTTTGATTACGTATTTATACAATTATGAATCGACTGTCCTGCAACTGTTGGATTCTCTATAAAATTTCAAACAAACTTTTTTCTCGATGGCTTGTTGGTCTAGGTCTAGGTGCTTGTTTAATTTTATTCTCAAAGTTCATTATAATATCAAATTTTAAACTTTGAAATGGTACGGCTGCTTTATGGTCAACGAAAATTAGAACAGTTTGATTACGTATTTATACAATTATGAATCGTCTGTTCATTATTCATATAGCATATTTGAGAAATGTAGAATATGTTTAATGAACCGTGACTGTTTTTAAAAATGCTTATCATATATTTGCTAATTATGAATAATTGTTTTTGTACAATTTGAAGCCTTGAAATGCAGGCTTTAACTTGGTTGTTAGCGGAGACAAAGAAATTTGCTATGATATCACCGAATCTGCAGGGATCAGCTTGTCTGCGCTAACAAGTCGATGTAGCTATTAGGTATGACGCACGGATTTGTATAAAACCAACGCACCGGGGCCAAAAAAATGTAACAAAAATCATCTTCATCTTAATTATATTTTTAGTGTAATGTGTAACCCCCGAAACCGCCCGGTTATTATCCATTTTTCATATTTGAAATGCTAGAACATGCTTAAATTTATGTTGCTAGGCGTGATTACAAAAAGACGTTATAGACCGAGGGCTGACTTTCCATTTCGTCATCCTCTGTGAACTTTAGGTACATCACATGTCGTTCTATCTCACTCGCACCTATTGGCTACTGTAACTTTATCTCCTGCACTCGTTCAAAATGTCTGCATTTTTAAGGTATTTCGTCATTCCTTCCAAGTATTTATCAGAACTGTATTTTAGTTTTAAAAATCCCAGTATAAATGCAAACGGACGAAAATAAAAACGCAAACACTTTGTAATAAAGAAATATATTGTTATTAAAATTAATGTGTTCACAATACTCGACTCTTATTTCTAAAAAACTACATTAACCACATGTGATTAATTATTTTAAATTGCGAAATCCGCGGCGTCCATTTTTGGATTTGATTACGTCACGCCGAAGTCTTCCGTCTCACTCATCGCAGCTGTTCTCTCTCGCTCGCATTTATTTAATTTAAAAAAAGATTTTTGCGTCGGCCCCAAGTCGGTTTTGAACCCTAGCCACATGTGAATAATTATTTTGAATCGCGAAATCCGTGGCGGCCATTTTTGGATTTGATTACGTCACGCCGAAGTCTTCCGTCTCACTCATCGCAGCTGTTCTCTCTCACTCGCATTTATTTAATTTAAAAAAAGCTTTTTGCGTAGGCCTCAAGTCGGATTTGAACCCTAGTTGTCACGAGATTGACATGTTTGGCTTTTATTTTATAAGTAAAGCGTCTGAAATTGTGTCATTATATCGATTAAGAATAAAAACACACAATTTCGGTGAAAAAATGTTCTGACACCATCATTTCTAGAAGCAAAATTTCAGTAACGTAGGCTCGTTGTGCATTTGATAACGAAAATTATGTAAAAACAGTTTTAGAGTTATTTCTAAGCATATTTCAAAGTTTTTTGATATTATAATGAACTTTGAGAATAAAATTAAACAAGCACATAGACCAACAGGCCATCGAGAAAAAAGTTTGTTTGAAATTTTATAGAGAATCCAACAGTTGCAGGACAGTCGATTCATAATTGTATAAATACGTAATCAAACTGTTCTAGCATTTCTTAGAAATTTCGCGCGAATTCGTAAGATTCCGCAATAATTAGGATCATACGACGTAATGCCTCTTTGAGATTTATTATCAGTTACACCGGCATGTGGCAGTTTTGTTAAATACATTTTCTTTTTATTATAGAATCAAACTACGTCCATTTAATTTTTTAAAAATTACCGAGCTATAATATTACAAAAGGCATCGATCTGGCGACTAAAATTCAGTCGAAAATAACATTTAAAATTTATTATAACATGCTCGCGACGCGAATGACTTTATGTTTAATTCCTTTAATATGGGAGCGTGACCTGAGAACAGCGAAATGGTACACTGCTCAAAACTTAAAAACCAAGGCGCCTCGGTGGCCTAGCGGTGAACACGGATGTAAGCCAGATATAAGCACGAACGTAGGGGGTTCAAATCCCTCTTGGGCCAACGCAAAAAGCTTTTTTAAATTAAATAAATGCGAGCGAGAGAAGTGCGCGCAGAAAACCAAAATGGCCGGGAAGTTTAAATTCAAAAAATTGAACTTAGAAAAAAATCTGAAAAATTTCAAATTCAAATATTCGCGCAAAAATTGAAAATGGCCGCCACGTAATTCCGGAAGCAAATTAAAAATGGCCGCCGCGTAATTTAATCAGTAGCACACATGAAAATTACATATCAAATTTCATATGTGATTAATTAGATCAAACCGCGGATTTAATTGGGTCATTTAATTAGGTCAATCAATTTAATTCGCGGATTAATGAATCGGATGATTGACAGGTGCTCCAGTTTTGGAGTCGCCCTACTACTTTCTTGTCTTCGCCGACGAACTGCTACTTCTCGTGAGCTACAAGATGTACTCTGAAATGCCACCGGTGTAACAATTTCCATTCAGACGGTAAGAAGACGACTCAAAGAAGTCAATCTGACTTCTCGCAAGCCTGTGCGAGCTCCTTGTTTGACCAGGGATCACAAAGTTATCCGTTTAATCTTTGCTCGTGAACACGTGCAATGGCAACTTTGACACTGGAGGTCTGTGCTTTTTACTAACGAGTCGCGGTTTTGTCTTAACTCCTTTCGATGGTCGTGTACGTGTCCTGGAGAGCGATACACTGCGGCGTGTAGACAGGAAGCGGACCGATTCGGAGCTGGATCTATCATGGTATGGGGTGGCATCAGTATAGACAGTCGTTCCCCAACGTCTCAACGCACAAATTTATGTTGAGACGATTCTTCAAGAGCGTGTCGTGCCATTTGCGAACAATTTCGGCGATGGCTTCATCCTACAACAGGATAATTGTAGATTATATACCGTAAATTTAACAACAAACTAACTCCACGAACAAGAAATCCAAGTGATGGAGTGGCCAGCCATGAGTTCAAACTTAAATTCCATAGAACACGTTTGGGATTTACTCGACAGGCGTATTAGAAAGCGTCCTACTGCACCTCAGACTTTTCAGGGGTTGGCTGAGGTTCTTATGGAACAATTGCGAAATTTACCATTAGACTCGGTATTCGGGCGCTAACAAAATTTCCATTACATTTTAAGTGATGAATCACATTTCGATTTTGGTAGTCTTCTTAATAATTTGGCCTTACTCAAAAAAACCGTTAAATAACAGAATATTTGTTGCTTGTATCTTGTTAAGTAATGTTGAAAGAACAATATACTACAGTTGATACTTGCGTCTCTCTTTAATTTGAAAATTTCTGAACTGCTAAAAAAGTGTTCTCCAAATTTTTGTGAGAAGCGTATATTACTAAAAAATAAAATTTGCTCACATTTTACTATTTTTCAAGCATAAGCTCTGAAAGTTTTGACATAGAAAGGTCATCTTGTGCTCAAATTGTTGCGAATTTAATGTACTTTAAATGTGATATTAATATATTTTTACATACACTACTTAGTTTACGAGATATTTAACATAATTCATGGGCTTTGAACATTTTTTCGCATTTTTTTAAAATCTTTGTACTTTGAAAAATGATATCTCGGGAACTATAAAACTTATATAGCTCGTCTTGTACTCAAATTGTAGACAATTTACTCTACTTTCAAAAAGGTAAGAAGGATTTTTTTCGAAAAACTTTTAGTTTTTGAAATATTCGGCAGAAACTAAAACAAGTGCTTACATTTTACTGTTTTTGCGAGGTGGCGCTGTGCGCGGTGATGCGCCGAGGTGGAAAACTTGGATTTTAACTCACTATGGCAACCCAAATGACATATAAAAAATTCAGAACTACCCGACCTTTTGCAAGGAATTTTGCTATATTTACTAGACTATATTGTAAACGATTAAGATTAATACTATGGGCGACATAAACATTTGTAGCCGTTTTATATTGATTTTTACCGGTTTTGTTTTCAACTACTTTTACAGCTGTTTTGTTTTTAACCGAATTCTTCCAGCTGTCGTGTTTTTTGGCGAAACCGTTGATTATTATAACGAACGTTTTGCGGAACTACAAACATTCGGCCAAGCACCGGCTGCGTTGTGAACAAAGCATGGATGCTCTGAGATGTCGATGTTTTTGGCTATAAACAGGTCAGAAACACATTTGAAAGTACGGAAACTAATTAACCGAAAACCTGAATAAAACCTGTTCATAAACTGTGTTTAAGAGCCGGCTTCTATATCAGCTTATGAACAAGTGTGAAAACCAGTTCATTAACCGATTTACAAACCGCTCTAACAAACACATATTGCTTATACTTTTAAAATGTGGAAGCTATACAAACGCATTTTTATTAATAAGAATATACTTTTAAATCAATCAATGAATCGATTTTTGAATCGAGCCCTAAATGGATTTTAAAGCTGTTTTAAAACAGGTTTTGAAACCGCTTTGTCAACTGGTTTACAAAGCGGTTCTTAATCAGGTTTATGAACCAGTTCTCAAACAGGTTTACAAACCGGTTCGTGAACCGATTTAAAATCCGATTTCAGTTTACCCGTTTACCGGTGTTCAAATTATGAAAAATTCCGGTTAACTGAAATCTGGTTAACCGTCAAGTCGGTTTTTTTCACCCGGACTATTATAAACCATGCACCAAATAGTACAGATCCGTCCTGATTTTTATTAAAAGTTTAATTTCTCAAACACTTTCGAATAAAATTTTACATGTTGGGGTCAAAATATAGGAAATTTAAGGCTCTATATATTTCTGTACAAAACTATAAGCTGTTACAGTTAGACAGGTTGAGAAACTAGAGATTAAAGATATTGAAATTTGAACCAGTATTTTGAACACCCTGTATTAAAATACCCCTTTTTTTATGACACTTTAGATTTTTTTGTATCCTAGATGACGAGCCTCCTCAATTTTCAGAGAAGAAATATTGAAAACTGGGAATAATATGACGTTTTAAATGAAAGCTTGATATCGACAAAAAAATACCAAAAAGTTCAAAAACTAGAAACTCTGAAAGCAATTTACTAGAAAAGTTAGAACAGAACATAGAACCGATGGAGGCTTGACAGAAATACAGGGTGTTCGCTTGAAAAAATTAATATTTTTTTAAGCTAAACTTCTTCGGGACATACTGTGTATACGTCAAAATAATTTTAAAATGCGACTCCTCTAATCCTATTAGGTTCGCATCAATCAAACTTTTTATCAGAAAGAAAATAAAGGCGTAACTGGATACCGTGGCACTAAATGAACACCCTGTACATTCCGTAGCCATAAAGTAAATTTAGGCAAATGATCCTTTGCCTTAATATCAATCATATAACGAAATCCGATAATGATACTGGGTATCATTTTAGCTTGTTTAGGTTAGCTGTAGCCCTTGATATGTTTTTTTTGCATTTCCACGGTCGGGGTTATAGTCACGGTTTGCCCAGTGCTCACGCTCGACGTTGTATTCGGACGATGCCGATGTGGTGACCTATGCACTAAGTATTTAGCATATGCCTAGGCAAATGATCATTTGCTTAAATTTGCTGTACGTCTACGGCATATACATATATCGCTATAGAAACGCCCCTTTCGTTGGATACCGTAAAATTATGCTATGGCAAAAGGGTTCTAATAGAAAGACAAATACTAATAATTGAAATCTCCGTTTACTGCAAAGAAATTAACTTCGGATAAACGTACACTTTTATTATGTACTCTATATACATGTAACTAGTAGCTTAGCGTTGTCAATAATATAGAATGATCCGTGGCCTCGTTTTATCAGGTCACAATACATAAATAAATAGTACACTTTACACCAATACAAACCAACAAGTTGAACCCGAAATAAATATAAATTTCACTAACCTAGAAAGTCACTTTCGTCTGTTTAAATCCCCTGTTGTAAGCGCGAGACACTATTCCTTTACTGTTGCAGAATCCAAAGTCTCTTTTTCGGCGATGACACCAATCGTACAGTTGGTAAAAGCATTGCCAAACAGGAAAATCGTTGCCCGGCAGCTCGTCCATTGCTCTCCAAGTCCAAAATCCAGGAAACAGGCACCTAAATTGAAGGTATTATTTCTAATTATCCAAATTTAACGTTGATAAATACTTCATTTGCCTTTGTTAAAAGATAATTACCGCTAACCTCATCCAGAAGGCACGTCAGAAATAAAATACCAGTTGTTATTAAAAACATTCGTTATAATTGCCACAAATAAACTAATTTCACAAGTGAATATGTACTCTTCAATATTATTATCTAACCTCAGCTCAGGTTTTATTCGAAATCAATTCAAAAATAAATAAATAAATAACCTAACCTCAAATTGGGGTTACAGAGAAACGTACTTTTGCGTTAATAAAACGGCGCAGAATGTTGCCCTCAGCTCCAGTTTTTGCTTTTATACCAAGTAAAAACTACCCACAATTCAATAACTTTAAATCTGACTAGTTGTTTAAATTGTAATAACTGCTCTATTTAAAGCGAGAGTACACGCAAAATTCAAAATTTTAATGCATTTTCATCCGAATGCTTTGCAGTAATAATTAATCCCATTATTCCTATTGCCTGTGAAATTTGTCTTGGGCTTTTGTTAACGTCTATTAACAGCCATATATTCCGTTGGCATCTAAAATATTTGCTATCGTCTAATGTTCTAATGTTTCAAAAGTAAGCCTAACAGCAATGTGAATAAAATCCAGAAGAGGTTCTGCGGTGAAGCTATCAAGAAGAAACTTGGAAAATGGGGAAGGTGCTCTTTGTAACACTAACTTAACACAAACAAACGAAATCGGACTACTTTGCTATAGCAAGAAATTATGTTGACATCGACAACATCTACTATCATCTAGTGTTACAGAATTATGTCTAGCAGGAATTTAATTAAAAATTAGAACAAGTTCCACGACGAAGCTATAAAAAATAATAATTCGAACAAGGAATATAGTGATGTTGGTAACATTAAGGTAACACACAAATCAAATTATTTTGCTATAACAACAAATTATCTTAGCATCTACACCATCTACTGTTTCAAAAGTCCGCCTGGCAGGAATTTAAATAAAATACAAAAGTTCTAAGATGAATGTGTCAAAAACTTTGGAAAAATGGTAAAGGTGCTTTTTACAACACTGAGTTAACACAAACAAAAGAAATAAGATTACTTGCCTATAGCAACAAATTATGTTAGTATCTACAACATTTGCCGTCATCTAGTGTTTCAGAAACCAGTCTAACAGATATTTAAATAAAATCTAGAATAAGTTCTATGATGGAGCTATGAAGAAGCAACTCTTGGATATTGGCAATGCAGCGTGTATAATACAAATAAAAAGAAAAGAAAGCAAATTAATGTGTTAAATCAACTAATTATTTTGGCATCTGAAACATTTACTATCATAGAGTGTTTCAGAAGTAAATCTAGGAGGAAGTTCATTAGAAGCCGATTTTGGAAGTAAAATATATTTTGACAATGTAATATGAATTAATACAATCTTACGAGTGTTACTCAATATCAAATAAGGAAGCCATTAGAAGAAAATTTTATTTTGCCTTATATGAATCCAGAAAATATTGGTACTAATTAATCAAGGTATTGAATTTATGGCATCTATATTCTCAAAAATCTATAAACTTCCAAAAATATATAAATGAAAATTCTCATAAAGCTATAGGTGCTTATTTGAGGACACAGAAGGACAATTGGAGCTTTTGGGTTCCGTATTTTGTTTGTGATAGTACGATTCATACTGAAACTCGTTTTACGCTTCATCAATTAGTTTTTGGGAGTTTTTCATTACTTTCAAATTTTGCATATAAAGTAAATCCAATTTACAGTTTCGAAAATTATCCATACAAATTCAAGTATCGTTTACAACAAGCATGTAAATATTCTTAAAATCACATGGCAGTGTCAAATCAAAGTAGAAAGGCAAAATATGACGATAGTTGTAAGTTCATAACAAATATATTAGGAAATAAGGAACTGTTAAGAAACAATTCAGACGCTAAAATGGTACCTTTGTACAGGGACCGGCAGAAACATATTAAACATTTTATCGTGCAATATCCTACTAAGGTTTTTATCCATACAAATGTGATGAATATCATTATATTAAGTAGGATCAGGAGTTTTTTTTAATGTTTAAGTAATTAATCAACATGGGTTTTAATGTGCAAAAGTGATCTTATTGTGTTGAGTTATTTATTAGGACCGAATCAATAATAACTGTGCAATGTGCGTTCAGAAAACAATTCAGCAGGCGGCAGGATGTTCCATTGTACTTGACAATGGGACGATGGGTTCAGAAGTTTAGAGAATTCGGTTGACTTTGTAATAAAAAGCCACCGGGAGCTTCACGAAATTAACGGTGTTAGGCAAGATATACCAGAAAAAGTTATGCAAGATTTTGTTCGACGTATTAATGAATGTTCTGAAAAAGAAATTGGACATCTCCGGCACTCGATATTTAAATAAATAAACTCCCAAGTTTTGTGAACATACTCATGTTTTCGTTTTTTTTTGTATTACACTGTATAAAGAAAAAATTGTAAATAAAATGTTTAATATGTTTCTGCCGGTCCCTGTATAAGGGACCTTACAAAATTGTAGACATAAGATCACCTCATAGTGTAATAAACATAGATAATATGTTAGGTCAAGTTCATAAGAACAGTGTAAATTATATTGTGAGTTTATATGCTGTACAACCAACAGTTAGAAAAATATATAGGCTTAATATTTTCCCTCAATGGAGCTACACTGTTAAGTAGATTGCTTAGGTAGCATTACTTAATATTGTACGAATGTATGTACATCGACAGTCCACATATTCTGTGTGTGCGCGATTATGGAACTTTGATTTGGCTAGGTAAGGTTTAGTTGCAATTATAAGGCAGCTATATGGAAGTAAGTACTCAAGATTAATTCTGAACGGCATGATGTAAGACTGATAGATCAAGTAATAACCACTAAAATATGCAAAATTTAATGAAGACTTTAATTTCTTCGAACCTATAAACCCGATAAAGAAAAGTTTATTACAAGGTTTATTACACTTCTGGCTTAGCACCTACCTTTTTTCAAATGGAGGAACAAACTTAAGGACTCTAATGAAATGGCATTTGTTTTTCGAACCCTAGAATTAGAGACAGCCCATATATTTTCGATTAAAGTTATTTTTGTTTTTTTATTATAAGCTGCAATGAATTACTTTGAACATTAATTCCTTTAACACAGTTACTAGCTGAATCACTCCTTCTGCAAACTGTGATTTCGGTGCAAGCTGCTTAACGATATCATCGTGGCAATGCTCTTGAAGCTTTTTGGCAGTTATTTAATGAGGAGTTATAACACTGAGAAAACTAGTAAGGACAACATTTATAATGACAAATTATATGGGATGTTGAGAGACCTTCCATAAAGCTACAAAGAGCAACAATTCGTTACTTTACAAATACCAAAGAAAATATTAATCGGCAAATATCTCCAAATTATGAGTAATAAAAATTGAGCCACGACTTAGTTATCGCGAGCAGTCTTAATAATAGATTGAATTCTCAAGCGAACTCCTCGAAGCTAACTCTGACCTTTCGAGGAATTTGGCTGGCTTGACTCGTCAATTACCACCCGCAGCTTCTTGTATGCAAAGTGTAAGTACCGCGTCGCTGCCAATCGGAAAATAAATGATCTGGACCAGTACCGACATGTGTGCGTACAACGCCTTGACTTCAATATCGACGTGTAGACGTGTAAATTACGCCACCTGCCCGTCATTGCCTGGATTTTGATGTCGGTGACAGAGCTTTGGCCTCAGGGGTTTAAATAGGAGTGTTTGGACCCCAAGCGACATCTAATCCTTAGTTGTTTTGTTTAAACCTGAAAGGTGAGGCTCTGGAAGAGCCGCTGCATGCAAGTTTCGTCATGGACGTTCTGGCCATATCTGCTTCGCCAGCAGTAAGAACCACGGTGGGTGAAATCAGCGTAGCTCAAGTTCGCTATCTTTTTGTCATCCAACGCAACACCACTGTTCCAGTTACTGGAAGATGATATAATATTGTTACAACATTTTTGGCCGAACTCAAACGGTAAAGATGCCACCGACTAACTCGGGAGAATGGGTCGTTTTCCACTTACCTTAATCGGTGCCGAAATAAATTGAAGGGACGCTAAATGGTTTTATCTGGCACGTTCACCCCTGAATTCTTGAAAAAACACACCACTAAGTGCCTCAATTGAAGCCGAAAGGCAAATGAAACCCTAAGGGCTTCGAATATCACATAATAACGGTTAATAACATTGGGGCAATAACATATGTAGTAGAAAACGATATATAATTTCCGGTATTTAACAAGCAACCGTAAAAAGTAATTGTATAAGTGTTACATTATAAATTGCCGATATTGAATCGGAACATGCACTCGGTCTAAATCAGTGGAAGGGCGTAGGTAACTTACCTTCAAAACTAGTAGATCTAATTTATAGGAGCGAAAAATGATTCAGGCCCATGTTCCCTTGTTCATCTGAGCGCTAAATCTACACACACATAAAACACAATTTGGTAAAAAACGGTAAAGCCAAAACAGTGAAAACGATTGCATATAAATTTATAGATTAAATAAATATAAGGCCGTTGGCTCAAACCCTCCAAAACTGAACATAATCTCCACATGCAGCACGAGGTAGATGCGACGTTAATTCCAGCCCCTTCTGCCTGCACGTAAGGTGGACAAGGTACCAAGACAATTCTTATTCCACTCCGGAGCTGGGAGCCAGCCGGCTACTCTGAAGACATTCCACTGGAATCGATCAGCTTAGCCCGTAGAGTGAAGGCTATACATACACTTCAAATTAGCAAGTTAACCACCAAAGAATAAAATGCCTTACCAGAAAAATCTGCCAGAATATTCACACAACCTCAAAAATGTGCTCACTCTCTCAATTCATCTGTCCAGTTTTCGGGTCAAAATATGCCTTAATCGATTGTCCTGCCTTAGCCTGACATAGCTAGCAATCCAAGAAGCTCAACAAACCATCTCAGGAAGGTTTAAACCGGCCGATGGCCACAGATTTTTACGCACCAAGACCAAACGTCCAAAACGTCTTTGTGAAATGTTTGCAAACAGGAAATGATGGAAAACTATATCGCCATCCAGCAATGAACCACTGCACCTGGCGGAAAGGTTGCAGTTTGTAGGAAACTGTACTGAGCAGAAAACTGCATTCGACCAAATATAGGTTTGCAAAACCAGTTTCCTATTAGCTCGGCGTTTCTCTGCCCATGGAAATTATTAAATAATAAGATGAGCAAATAAATTAGTCTCATAAGAAATAGTAACTAACACACAAATATCACACACTCATACCTAACTAGTAAATAACTAAATCTATATACTCCTACTTTATTAGGAGCTCCAAATTAACACGTCACCTATAAAATTCTACCGAAGAGTAATTGCTGCTGAGGGATTTGAAACGTTTTATAATAATGCGAATTCATTAAACGAGAAATTTAAAATAAGTGCATCTATTTCTCCACACTAAACTAAAAGCTATACGAACCGTGTGGTAGCAGTCAAGTATGAAATTATTAAGTTTAAAATGGTTTGGGTACCTATGTAAAAATTGGGTTAGCAAATGAGCGACTTAGTTTAGCTCCAACATAAGCTAGCTTCAAAACAATATAAACTAATTTTCTGTTAGAAAAATCACTCCTGCTAATTAACTTAGTAGTTAAAAACATTAAAGGATTTGATTAAACAATAAAATTAATAACGTAAAGCTTGGATTTCTATATTTAAAGAGCGGCGAAGCCTAAATCTTACGCAACAAATATTTCAAGAACGAAACTTTGCACAATTCTGCCTGTTTCAAAACGTAGGGAGTTGCAGCTAACAAAATCCACATGTAACGCGATTTAAGCCTAAAGAGATAGCAATTTTGTACGAACAAACGCGCAAAACATTTTTTTCCAGCATCTCAACCACAACGAACTGTTTAGTGCACCATAGGACCGCCAAAAAATAAAATTCCATCAAGAGCATGAGTCTAGCTTTTCAGACCTCGAGAAAAACCGACAACGGGAGAACAAAAGCCTCTATTTTTCCACAAAAAGGGGAATCCCTCCATGCTAAGACAAAAACCTGTACCCGCCAAGCTTTCCGTGCTAAACGTGTCCTATAACCGGTAGGCGAATAGGTAACCGAAAGAAATAATTAAACATCTCAATATACTTGATGTAGGTATTAAACAAGAGCATATTTAAAGACGACTGTGACGAACCAGATATTCTTGGAAGAGAAAGAAAACAACTTGCAACACATTAAAAACAGAAATCACCAGGTTCTGATGAAATAACAGCTGAATTGATGCAGGCTTCAGACGAAGCAAGCATAAATATACTTCACTACCTATGTAATAGAAGTTAGAATACCCTCAAGAATGGACTATATCATGAGCGTAACTTGGGGCATCACTTTGGGGGGGGGGGGCAAAATCAAGACTTCACAACATTTTTTAACCTAAATTGCAAAAAAAATTCTGCACTTGCATCTTAAAATCTAAAATTTGGGCCTTGTCCCTCCCAAGTTACGCCTATGGCACTAAATCCACAATAGCAACTATACATAGAGAAGGAAATATTAACAAATGTACCAACAGAACCATCGCCTCATATCCCAAGCAAGTAAGGTGCTCCTACACGTTATAAACGAGAGACTGAAAACCTACATCGAACCACAAATACCAGCAGAACAAGCGGGATTCAGACAAAGGAGGGGAATTCGAACACACATACATTCGACAAATAGAAAATAATAGAAAAATCTCGTGAAATAAATAATCCGTTAATTATATGCTTTACAGATTACTGGAAAGTACTCGACAAAGTGAAATGAAACTATTTATGGAATAGAGAAGACTGGAAACAAAGATTACGGTGGTTACTACATTACCTAAAGAAATCAGAACTGAAGCGAGAGGTATTTAGCAAAATGGTTGACAAGATTCGCCCCTAATGTACACCTGCTAAATGTTCAAATGGTGCTGACTAAGCGTTATTTAAGCTTATAGAGACTGTGCTCCTCTGATATAGTTATCTAATTAACCATCTTAGGTCATTAATAAGTGTCGCAGTGTTCTAATTTCTTTTAATATTTGTCATAATTTAGACCATTTGACTTTGTCGGCAAAGCATAGATATTGTAGTGTTATATTTTTAATAATTTAAAATTGTAAACGCTTTGAACAATGCTTATTTAACGGCAATGCGGCAACTAATGGGATCCAAATTCAGATATGGCGATCCAACCTCACAATTTCACAAAACAAGTTCGCCTTTCCTCGACACTTATCCGTGATTACGTAATTAAAGCCTTGCCTAGGTGATAATAATAGTAGTAAGTGATTACGAGTCACTAACAAAAACCACTCAAATGATGCGTCTGCATTTTGACCTTTCTGTTGCTTTTTCTATGGAAACTAGGGCTTAACTCGAGCCCTCAGCAAGTCCCACGAGTCCTGGGCTCCTCTTTCTGCGTTGACCTGCAGATACATTCTGATGATGCCATGAATAACAACTCTTGTTGCTCAACCGCTCTGACAAACGCCTTCAGTTCAGCCGTTGTCTAACACCTAGGGCTCCAACTGCTTCCCACGAAGGTGGCTCCCTATCTCTAGCACACAGGGCTCGTACCTCGTACACAATCTTGACAAACCAGCTCACACTGGATTCACAAATTAAATTCGTTTTATAAACCTCTGCAGAGGTGTTACGAACTAATGCAACCCACTACAGCGTATCCAAAGGATATAGAATTAACTTCAAACATACTCAATTGGGAAAAAAGTAGTTATTCAAGTATTAATGTTTATTTATTGGGGAAGCCAAAATTAACAACACTTCACAGCTTGGCTTCCCTTCCCTAATTGTTTGTCTTCAATCTTATATTGTTTTACATTATTAACAAACCTGCTATGATTACATTTTGTTGTTCAAATCGAGGCTAACACTATTTTTAATATCGTTCTACAAAACATTATTATCGCCAATGTTATTTTATATAATTTTCAAAAATTAAACTAGCACATTTCTGAAACATTTTAGAAGATAATATTTGATATGCTTGAAATGTTATTAATTGGTATTACAATCACAAAGGCTTAAAGTGTGTTAGCAATATTTTTACTTGAAACTTCCTTGTCTTTTTTAACTATTTTTCTGAGGTTTAAGATCACTTGCATCTTTTATACTGATAAAGCCAGAATACTAGTCTGAAATCTATACTAGAAGAAAGGCATTAAATCTGTCATTGCGTACGTAGGGCACAATCTTACTAGTGTGTGAAATGAGAGCTATGGTTCTATAATTACCACAGTAGGAGTTACCCTTTCATATATGGGTATTAGCAAGGATTTAACCCAGTTTTCCACCGATTTTCCAGATGTACATATACACCGACATATTTTTTTGCATAGTGCTTATACCTTTTTTTCCCATTACTTTTACAGGTTTGTTGATGACTTTTGTACCTTAGTCTTAAGGATGTCTCCAAGCTCATACTACCCAGTGTCTTCCTCAAGATGTCGCACGTAGTATAGCCAAACGCAGTATTTTCTTCAAACTTCGGAGATTCCTTTTGGATAAGTTACGACGTTTTCCATTTCGTGGGTTATTTGCGTTGTTGGTTTGAATTCACATGATAAGTATTTTACTTTATTGTGTAGATAATTGGTATTATTTTAGTTAGCGTAGTATTCTATTTCAGTGAAAATAGTATTAATATGTTAACTTTAATTTCCCCGTGATCCTTGTTTGATTTGCCGTTGAGTTGGTGAATCTTTAGATCTTTGTCCGGTGGGGCTATGTTGAATAATTTAATGGTTCCGCGTTTTTCTTCAGTTGAAGGATTATAACGGTCATTCAATGCGTTTGCTTTTGTCTTACGTTTGCTACAGGACATCAATCCAATGCCCAGAGTTGGTTATAGTCATTGGAATCTTCTGGTTGTTTAAGTTCAAATAGGGCTTGTTGTAAGTCTGCTGGTTGTAAGATTCTCATTCTCTTTTTACTATTTCAATGAGTCAATGTAATTTTATTGTAAAGTCTGCGATCAATAGGCGATAGTGAGATCCGCGTTCTGCGCTGTGTTTGATTTTTACGTTTAGAATGGATGATCTTCATGTCTTGTAGAGAGGAAAGTAGTGGATTTGATTCTTAATTTCTTGGTTAGGAGATGTCCACGTAGTATGTGGTATTCATAATGGTTAAGTTATTTTCAATTGCAAATTGAGTGTCCTTTACCTCTCCCGTTCCGCTCTCCGTGTAACGTCTCATTCCATTTGTGCGTTCTTTGCGAATCGCTTCTAGATGCTGGCTCATGTCTCTAATATAAACGTCACGTGGCAATCTTGGATAATATGCGTACCTGGACTGAGATTTTTTCTAGTAGTGAAGAAGCGTCGGCGTCGCTTGAAAATTTAGGTGAAGCCGATTTCTATCTTTGGTAAGATCTTTCCTAGTTTTTTGTTGTTCTTGGTTCTAATTAAGTGGTAATTATGCATTTACCATCCGGCGGAATGCCCTTTTTCATGTGGCTTTATCATCTGCCTTTACCCAACGGCGTAATGCATTGACATCTGGCGTGATGTCCTAGCTGAAGCCGCTTTTGGAATGCTCTCTGTATGCAATCAGCGCGAGTTATCACATAAGGATAAATGGGTTCCAATAGGTTGCTACTCCTCGGCCTAAAGAAAACCCTCCATGTAGGCAAGGCAGTCCCTTCTCTGAAGAAAAACTGTTTTTCAATATCGAAAAGGAGCTCCTACTAGTTACCCCCACTGTTTACATATAATGGCTGACTAATATTTGCTTTTTCCATGTCTTCCCACATCTTGCATAATGGGACACTATCCTAGGCTTTATAAAGATATACGCTCATGCTAAGATATTTAAATTTTTAAGGCACCGCGGCCGCGCCTATGATCTCGCCCCGTAAGCGGGGATGTTTGTTGAACGCCCAGCGACGACTAGTAGTTCGGCGCCCGAATCGACACAGAAACGCTGCTCTAGAACCTAGCGATTTGACGTGGCTATTTAGTTATCGGCCTTATCCGAAGTGCTAATAAACTTCGATTTGCTTAAATACGTTGATTGGTTACGTCATCGTGAGCTGCTATCCGCCGAACGCCTACGGCTATAGTATAGTCGAATTTTTCGAGGGCCATTCGTGCCGAAGGTGAATTTCCGCACCTGTGTCGTCCCGGTAAATATCTCCGAGGATTAGTGCGTTCCAGGTCAAACTCCCGTATTTGTTTTTTATTTTACTTTGGTACTCAGCCAACAGCCGTCGCTGTACATTTTATGGGGACTTCCAACCCCACTAACGATTGCCATGATGTTATAATGACATCCGGGACCAACTATTTCCGTGACAACCGTATCACGAGGCGCCTACAGAAGCAGCCATGGAACTCCCATCCAAGTTCTGACCAGAAAGAGCGTTGCTTAACTCTGCTGATCGAACGTGGACGCTTGTTCAAGTTACACCACCCGGGACCTAAATCTGCCGTTCCGACGAACATCCGAGAGGAAGTTCTCCCATCACATAAGGGGTGCATTCAGGGAACTGCATGAATTAATTAAAGGTTGATGACAGGCCGAGTACAAGTAAGTCTGCAGCTGTACCAATTTTAACGACTCCTTCACCGAGGTCGTTTCCTTCTGCCAATAATGCCAATAATCTGTTGATGATGCGAGATTTAATTTCTAGTGTCCCCAAATAATAATAATTACCTACTTTTGACGTTCCTTATTGATTTAGAGAGAAACGTTAATTAAATCAATTTAAGATATCACTCTTTCAGAATAAAACCGTGCCCGTGTCCCATTGTAGCTAGCTGAAAGCACTTGTATTTTCATTACTTGTCTGTTTCAAAATGTAGCACACGTTAAATGTGTTGCTTTACCAATAGCTCATTTTCACTCCAACACGAAATCGAATTTTCTCTTCTGATTTTAATTTTGTCGGAACAACTTAGCCAATGATTAGTTCTAGTCTTTTTTATATATAAACGATATGTAAACGTCCTTTCTCTCTAAGAGTACAATTTTTTCCTTCCGACATTTGGTAAAGCACGCCGCTAAATTGGTAAATAATGGTAATGCAGCGTCTAAAGGAAGTTCTATTGATGTGTCTACTGGCCACTCATAATTCTAAGAATCTGATTTATTGTTTCTCCTTCAATCATGTACCTCAGCATTCTATTATTCTTATAAAATGGCTTGCCTTTGTCAATAGTATCGGCTTGCGTGATGCTTAAGGGATTCCATATTTGATTCGACCCCTTCATCGCTAGTAGATGTTAACCATTTTTCAAACGCATGAGATTACCATTTTCGTCTACACATCTTCTATTCTTTTGTTTCTAATAGAACACCTACGTCTACTTTATATCTATTCAGTTCGCCTCTTCTTTCGTTTGTAATAATATTCTGTACGTTCCGGGTAGCCATTTTTAATCATAGTTTCTCCTGATGCTTGCCATTGCTAATTTTCTTCTCTAGGAATCGAATGTGCTTCAGATTTTTTAATTAATGAAAACCGGGGGTTAATAAATGGACCCAACGCTCCAAGACTTTTGCCGTAGAACATGGAAAGTTGCTATGCTCACTCACATTTGCGACACAGGAACGTCATTTCGGTATTTATACCACCCTTCAACCTTTACGTAATGTGATCAATATAATTTTTATGCGAACAGGCAGTGGATGTAAAGTGAAACAGGAATAATATATTTTTATTTAAAATGCCATATAGTCGACAAATGCAGAGGAGTTGTTAAGTAACGTCGTCGTCTTTGCTTATTTTAGTTCCTGTTTTCTAACATTAATCATCCATCGTGTCAGGACTATTTCTTATAAGAAGAACAAACCAAGCTTGAGCATATAGCAAACGCAATTCCACCAACTAAAGACACAATCTATCCTCACATATCATTAAATTTTTGCAGATAATTAGTTTAGGTTCGAAGTAGCTGCACTTGCAATATTAAAATTTACTGTTAGTGAAATATCGCAAAGTAAATATGCAAACCGTGCCGGTTATTAAGCCATCAATCAAAGCCTGCGATATTATCGACACTTTGGCATTCGGATTTGCGTGCAGCCTTTCATCCACTCAGCAGGAGTCCCAATTCAATTTGCTCTAACGCGATTAGAACATTTCGAAAGACTAACAAAATCAGGCAGTAAAGAGCTACCAGCGATATGCAGTGGGCGGAATGGCGTTGCCAATTTTTCATTTAGTCTGACTCAAGCGTGTGATCATCAAATTTAGATTTGGTAATAAGTAACGCAAGGCGTCGGATGATAACCTTCTAATACTTTTGGTATGAATAATTTAAAGATTGCACTTCAAGAATAATTTCAAATCGTACAGATTTATGAAGAACCGTATGAACCCCATGTGCGAAACTGAAAATATGCACAGCTATTTTTTAAATTATATGATAGGAATAGCAATGAAGATCTAAAAAATGCTTAAATTTGATCCTACCGTAAAGACTCGCTCTGTATGTGACAAAATTTTATGTTATGTAAGTATTTATCACGGTTCTACGTAACTATGTAGCAATTTTAAACCTTCTTAACCCTTTAACCTTGAAATATTACGTATGAAATACATTTTAAATGAACGTACGCCGGCATATTTTTTTATGTATGAACTTTACAACGCCGCAAATCATTTTTTAAAAATTTATTTAGCAATTTATAAAGAAAAATATAAAGCTTGCAATTAAAAAATATTACATTGTTAGCAGACAATGTGTAAAAAAGTACAGGTGTGCTCTTTGAAAAACAATCAGTTTTGACAATTTAAAACGTGTAAATTTGATACCTCTACAAGGACTCGTTCTGTATGTGAGACCAATTTAATCCTATAACCAGTGACGTAGGCAAGAGCGGGCTCGAGGGGCTAAGGCGTCCTCTGAAATCTAAAAAAATATGGTAAAACCATGCCATACTTATAGAGAATGAAAATTGGCAAATCAACTCTATGTATACTGCAGTTACTTCAATGTAAATTCGTACATATTCGTACATATTCAAGAGCGTAAATTTATTCCAATACTTGCTTCAAGGATGTTTTGTTATTTGTGAGAATTTCTAAACCTGCCACCCTGCGAATCGTGACAGGGAAATAAATCAAAAGAATTGCTTTTGAAAATTAAAATATACCATTGGTAATAATTAATTTTGCTTTCTTATAATAAGAGATTATCTTAAGTTGTAATATACTCCTTATTTTTAGTTTTAAGATGGCCGCTGCCTAACAAAATTCGGGGTACGAGTCCCCCCCAAAGAAATTCCTGACTACGGCACTGACTATGACTTATTGCCTAACTCTACTATCGAGCAATTTTCAACCTCTAACCTTAAAATATTACGCAAAAGATCTATTTTAAATCGACGTATGCAAGAATTAAAAATGAATAAAATCACAATGCCGCAAATCAAATTTAACTAAACTGACATTGCTTGTAGTAGGTACAGCTGAGACTAATTTTAAATGAAGCAACTGGAAAGACTATATATTTTTATATTTAAATCGCACTAGTGATAGCTCACCGTGGTCTATACAATTTCATTGCTTTTTTCCTCTTGTGATCTGATTTTATTTAAGTTTTACATAAAAACTAACGGCAGCAAGCTACTTTGAATGTTTATTTTAGTCAATGATGAAAAGATAATTGTTACTTCCCCTCTTCTAAAAGACTAAGGAAGTGTTGTTTATTTTTACTTTAACTGTGAAATAAATAAAAGTAATCATCTGCACATAGCTCAGGCTTTATCATTGGCGAAAATGAGACCTAATAGACGAAGGATAAACATCACAAATGGGACAGAATAGTGTGGTGCTTTATAACATAGCGGAAACTCGTACAGTTCGAGCATGGTCGTGGCTCAGTTGTTTAAACAGCTGCAAGCGGCGGACCCAAGCAGCGGACTAGAAACTGGGTTCCAAATATTAATCTCATTCGCTGGGAACCCGGAGTTCGGATCCCAGAGGACTATTTTTTTTATTTGCAAATTTAAGTCATTCGCTCGAGGAAAGTTCCGTATAAACCCCTTTACAGATTTCATCGATCTATTTTCCCCATAATGTTCCTTTATTATTTTGGGTGTAAAAAAATCCCCAAATTATTGCCAACATCCTGTATACTAGATTTCTAAACATGTCTATAACGGCAATTTCAAATTAAGACATGAATGCAATAAAAAAGAAAAATAGTCTATGTTCTAATTCTTCTCTTTATTGAAAAGATCAAATCAAATCAATGTTTATTCATAAGAAAAAAAATACAAAATATAGAAAATGTAGAAAATGTGACGAACCCATTAAAAGGTTTGTATACTATTATAATTATTCACCTCCGAATAAACATCATGCACTCGAGAATAGTGAGTGCATGCTACACCACTGAAAACTGATAGCCAGTTTGTGTGTGGTTTTTAATTTAACTTCATTAGATTTAAAGGTGTTCTGAGGACAGTACACAAAATATGATAAAAATTAGATAAAGTTAGTTTAATTTGTTCTATACTTTTAAGCAAAAAGTTCTTCTATTGTTTGCTATGACAACTCTAAACTCCACTTCTTAGCTATGTGTTTAAAATTACCGTTAGTTACCCTTAAGGCGGCTTTACACGTGTATAGTAGCTAAAGCAAGTTACTAAATCAAGTAGCTTAATTTAGTTACTTGTATCATGTAAACATTTTCGTTTAGTACGGTTTAGTACTTGAGCAAGTAAATAATTTAGTAAAGTGCTTAGTCAAGTGAATAGAAATCAGTTCTATTTACTTGAGCAAGTGGTGTACCCCCACTACGATTTTCGGTAACTAAACGCAAACTAAGCAGGTGTAGACAGGTTGGTTTAGTGAAGTGTATTAGTTAGACCAGTCGTTCGCTACATAATTTGTTGAAACATGGCGTCCCGTTGGAATGGAGATACAACATTAAAATTTGTGCAAGAATAGAATCGAGAGAGAGAATGTTTGTGGAATACCAGGGCTAGCATCTACAAAAATAAACAAGCCGAGAAACGGCTTACAAAGAAATTGAGGGCATTATGGAAATTGTGGGATTTGGAGTTGCAGAAATAAAAAATAATATCCGCCAATTCATAAGTGAAAAATACATTTCTTTAGTGACGAACGAATTATTGCACGTTGTGCCATTTTGAAAAAAGTCAACGTCAACTAAACAATTATGCTAAAATATGTGTAAACGTGCTGGCTTAACTAAACTACAAAATTTTAGCTACTTGATTTAGTAACTTGCTTTAGCTACTATACACGTGTAAAGCCGCCTTTATGCTAAGCAATTTACGTAAGTATTGAACAGGTTATATACCTTTGGTGCGTAATATAAGAAACATTTTTGACCAAATGTTTATTCATCTTTTTAGTCTCGGCCATCTGTTGTTCTCTGATTCGTGTGTTGTAGCCATGACTAATTATAGAAATACAATTACTCCTTTTATGTATTTGTTTTAAGACTATAAATAAATATAACTTTGCAACAGGTAGTATTGTGATATTTTCGAACAACAGATGGCTTGGATAATGGCGGGGTTTTTTAAATACTATTTTAAGTATAATTTTCTGGATAGTATATAATTTTTTAATATGTGTAGTGTATGTACCACCCCATCCAATAATTCCATAACTCAAAAGTGACTCAACCAAACCACAATAAAAAATATTCAGTTTATCGATAGGTATAATATCTCGTAATTTTTGAACGGGAATATCAGTCTTCGCAGTCTATTAGCCAGCAGATTTATATGTGTGTCCCATCTAAGAAAGCAGTCAACAGTGATACCTAAATATTTAATTGTCTTTGTTGACATAATTTGTTTACAGGAGCAATTAGCTTGTTCACAACCCGTTGCATGTATTTTTAATTTGTTTATTTTTGGTTGAGTGCGCGAATAAATGCTGAACGGCATAAACTTGGTTTTTTCATGGTTTAGTGTTAGAAAATTTAAATCTAACCAAGATTGTATTGTTGTCATGTATTGTTCAGCATTCATTACATCTTCCCAAGTGAACCCTCAACAAACAAAACTGTGTCATCCGCATATGATATTACCCTCCCATTTAATGTCAAATGAAGAAGGTCATTCATGTACAGTAAGAATAGTGGCGGTCCCAGCACTGTTCCCTGAGCGACTCCACAGGTTACCGTCTTCGGTTGACTTTTTTCTCCGTTAACTGCAACAACTTGTGTTCTTCCATCTAGATAGGTTTTGAATAAATTTAGAGTAGATCCTCGGATTCCTAGAATTTCTAATTTTTGAATTAATATATTGTGATTAACTGTGTCAAATGCTTTTTTCAAATCTAAAAATATTGCACATGATTTTGATTCATCTAGGGAAGAATAAATCTGCTCTACTAACACAGAGATCTTAATGCTGAACTTAAAAAACCTTTATAATACTATGTAGATTGTAGTCCATTTTGTTTCTTCACCGTTGCTATTTTTTGTTGTGTGTCTCAATTTCGAGAAATTTGATGATTTATTTGTTTAAAAAAAGCATGACACACTAGATAAATGCAGAAATGTACAATTAAGCATAATACTGCGCTATATTAAAAGTATACAAAAAATGTGTAGGAAAAAAATCGAGTAACTTCTAAATACGATGGAAACCTAGTATGTACACTTTTATTTTAAAAAAGAAAGCTACAAGACAAAAAGAAGGATAAGAAAACACTCTCGTCCTGAAAAATAAAAAACAAAACGAACCTCTGCCGTGATTAAACCTTTTTTCTTTATTCTTTGTGAAGTTGTACAATAACATTAATATTATCATAATCAAGGCATCAATAAAAAACAAATTTTTACGGAAGTAGTACCTTAAAGAATTACTTTGTGGTGCTGGTACCATTAAACTAAACCTGTTTAAAAAAGTTCATAATACAAGATGCTTTTTCCATAAATACTTCTAAATTTTTACTACTGGAAGCTTCTTCCATTGTGGTTTCAAGAATTTCATGATGTAGCTATATAACAAGTACATAATAAAGAACATTATATGACGAGTCTCTTTTATAGCCGCGCGAGTTTTGCGAACGAGGGCAATAAAGGAGACGTGTCAGTAAAGCCAGGTTATGTATGAGCTGTATACAAAGCTTTATGTTCCACTGCTAAAATCTAAAAGAACCGAGTTTACAAATTTGAGGTATATTTTGTGACAGAAAAATCTGGTGTGATACACGCACACAACTTCCTTTTACAGTGATCTTATAATTAGCCAAAAATTTGATTTTAAATTTTTAAGCATTTGTCAAAAAATTTCAAAAATTACAAATTCTACAAAAACGGTACAAAATAGAGCGTTAGTTGACGAGACAAATTTTCTCTAGAATTTTAAGCTGAATTGAAAAACGTAATAATATACCGGCTGTTCTATTTAAAATAGTAGTTAACAAAAGAAATAGAAAAGAAAAACAAAAGCAACCCATTTTAGAAGTATTCAACTGGAAGATCACCTATCTCACATCAATACACATTAAAAACTGAAAAATCACAAAAGTAAACACCTACTTCCGGTTATGCGATTTTCTTCAAAAGTTTGCTGTCGCAAATACATAGTACACAAACTTATATATGAAGTTTCAACTCCATACCTCTTTTCGTTTTTGAGATATTCT
The DNA here is from genome assembly GCA_940337035.1 of Agriotes lineatus. Taxonomy (NCBI): domain Eukaryota; kingdom Metazoa; phylum Arthropoda; class Insecta; order Coleoptera; family Elateridae; genus Agriotes; species Agriotes lineatus. The sequence goes on from CALNHX010001451.1 coordinate 65,060, forward strand.
GTTCACAGACACACAGACAGACCGATGAAAAAAAAATATGTTTTTTGGGTTCAGGGGACTCTAAAACGTGAAGATCTGTTGAAAACTCAATTTCGAATTTTTGGGGTGAATCCAATACTTCCTTTATTGTAAAAGAAAGTAAAAAATGTACATAGAGCGCCTCGATGGCTATTGACAAGCGTTTATTTTGACATTGACTGTTGACGTAAAGGTAGTTTATGGTACTAGTAAAATAAAGTAACCTACTTTATAGTACTAGTAGAATAAGATAACGATAGTAAATTAGTAAAATAAAGTAAACTTTATGTTACCAGTACTCGAAGAACTACTTATTGCCATAAAACAGTACTTTATGATACAGTCGGACATAAAATATTTTATTTGCAATTTTTTTATTTACTGTAGAATCGTCAATCTTCTTTCTGCTACCACAAAAGATTTCCTAGCACATTGTCACTTAGTGGTTGTTAAAGCAGCACATAAATCCGTCAAAAAGGATGCAGAGCACCCCAAAAAGGATGACCCATGTATAAACAAGCACCTTCAGCTTCAGGTATTCTTGCAACGTTGCTAAAGTAATAATTCAGTATTTGGATACTGCATTTTTATGTTCTCCTTCACTGGGTAGCTTTAATGGGTCAGGTTCATTTTAATTATCCGCATTGGCTAATTTTGAGAAGGCAATATAAGTCTAATAATGTTTATTAACAACTAGGTATATATAGTTGAGGTCCCATTGTTGCTAACTTAAATGTATAGAATAAGCGTAAAACTACCAAATATGTATGTACAGTAATAAATAAAAATAAATCGATCTAAAGGACGCCAGACGGTCGTCAGTTGTGGTACGAATTCCGAAAACAATTATTTCCACTGTTATTTCCTTGTAATAAAGTAAATAATTACTAGAATGTGTTTATATTGTTATAAACAAACAAATAATTATTCGAAGCTGTTACCGCATGCGCCTCAGAAGCGCAAGTGTCGTCACATATGGGTGGCAGCGCTCCAGGTGCGTGATAACAGTGAGATTCAGCACTCGCTTCGAGGTTCCCCTTTCTGCAAAGTTGTAGTAGAAGTGTGCCATAAACATTTTGTCGGTGTGGTCGCGCATTGCGGCGGATCTGAAGTGTAGAACGTTGGAAGTCCGCTGACCGTTTGTAATTCGAAAGCAATGCGAAGCCAAAACCCTCGTCGTGTTGCACTATGATTGATTTGGGTTTAGACCGGAGCGCCCTTGCCTCAGTGTCGTCCAACCATCGCTTTTGAGATCTTTCCACTCTCTGTTTTGTAGTTTTCTAATAAGACTCATTGCACGTTGTATTATATCTGTGACTTTACTTCTACGAATTTCTTCGTTTTTGATATGGTACCTTATGCTTACTCGTTGGGAAACTGGAAGAAACTGTTTATTTCGCCTTCTTGGATGAACGTGACAGGTTACAGCGGCTAAATACATTTATCGTATATCCCAAGGCGGTCTATATTGTTCCAGGCCATGACACTGGGCCTATAAAATGGTCTTTGGAATGGCAACAATCTGGCAACATGGCTTCGCCAACCTTCAACAAAAAATTACTAGTTTTGGTCACTAAATGAATAATCTGTCAGTGCACTATCCCTGTCATTGTGATATCTGCCGGAAGAAAAAAAATCTCGAAAATCACTGCTATTTACATCGTAGTACCTCACTTCACCGATTTAAAAACAATTTCTAATGGGTAAGTACCTAATTCTTCATTGTTACTAATTTTGACTCTATCTAAAACAGCAATTTATTCAAAATAACTTGCTTGGAAGCTAGTGATATTGCAGTCAAAACAAGTCTGTTCATCTTATTGCCCTTTATATCCGCTCTTTTAAAGTACTTTTCACACACAACACTAGCCTCTCCAGTCCGCCAGTTCTCTAAATGCAAAATCTCTTTCAGTTTTTGTGTCACCGTTCCATTAGATGGAAACTTGAACACGCTAACATATGGAGCAACTGATGAAGCGTAAGTTGACTTGCAGCTTGGTACGTAACACTTCAAAGGCATTTTTGAAACTTATATGACCTGTCTTGTCAAAATAGTTTTTAATGTCAAATATATTTCAAACAAACAAAACTTAGTGTGTCTTGAAATGGCCTAGCACACAATCTGGCAACAGAGCCAGTGTCATGGGCTGGATCAATATAGACCGCCTTGTATATCTTCGATTTTAAAGATTTTGGAATTTTTTGATTTTTCAACACATATACCATGTTTCTAAAGGCCCTACTTAGCCTAATTTTTCTAATAATTTATGCTGTTTGATTATATTTTTATAGTTTGATTTGATGACCCATTTATGTGTACTTCGCTACATTTTCTAGTATTTTGCCATCTACTGTAAATTGAGGGCGTTCTAGGCTCATTGCATTTATTATTGTGAGATTCATTTTTAAACCAACTGCTTTAGAGACCAAATTGAGTTGCTGCAGCATGATGTCTAGTTAACTTACATTTATCATTTAATTACAATGTCATTCGCTAGCCGTAGATGATTACAAAATACGTTTGGATTCCCATTGAAAGTTCTGAAAAATGTTCTCCATCGCCAAAGTAAACAAATTTGAAGATAATAATATCGTTTTTTCTGACATCCCTTTGTATCTAGTTTGACGTGTAGGGTCGCATGCTATCTATGTATTTTATAAGTTTCATTTATCTTGAATCAATTATTGCTCTATGTAATGGTCTTATCACTACTCATATTTCCATTGAATGAAAGGCTTTATAAAAATCTACAGGTGCTAGGTGAAGAGGAAATTTGCATTCTACGCTTTTCTCAATTAAATTTCTGAGCGTTTGCAGGTGATGGATAGTGCTGGAGCCTTTTCGAAAACCCGCGTGTTCCACTGGTTGTTATGAGTCAAACTTCTGAGTGAAGCAGTTCATTATTATCTTAGTTAGGAGCTTGTACATGTGTGATAAGAAATTGATAGGACGATATGTTTCAATGTTAGGATGGTCTTCTTTTTTTATAGTAAAATGACTTTAGCAATTTTCTAGCTAATGGGATTTTTCCTTCCTCCAGAAATTTGCTTAGTAGTAGCCTAATGGCCTATAAACAATTCTCGCCTTCCATTTTCAGCATCTCACATGATACGCGATCTTCACCAGTGGATACTATATTTTTAATTTTTCTTAAGGCATTTTGCTACAGTCATATGATGTTGATACGGTGAAAGCATGTAATTGTGTATAGAAGCTATGGACGACATTCGCAATTTCGGCTTAATTAGTTTCAATAATATATTATTATTTTGTTGATTTTTACAGTTGTATACTGGTGTCTTAATCAAGTTCGATTTCTCTTCTAAACCATATTATTAAATTAGAACGGTGTTAGATACAACTTGTTTCTACATGTTGCTGTGGTTACACACCAATTTAAATACTGCAAAAATGAATCCTGTAGGTTTTATGCAGTATAAAAAAAATGCTATAAGAACTTCCAAAATAATCTCAATTTTTGAGAGATAAAAGGCTCTCATATTCAACAACAATATTAGGTACACACACAATTAGTACAAGGAAACTTCTAAGATCATGGTAATACAGCAAAATTGTATATTTATAAAATACCTAAAATGTAACTTTCTATCAAAAAATTATGTTAAACCACAGAAATGGTGCTAGTAGATGCAGACACAGGCATAGAAACTTTAATGCCTAAGAACTGCCTAGATGTTGTTACGTGTCAAAAGCATTTGATATTAATACTAGTGTTGAATGAGGAATCTAGTGAGAGTGACGCGATAAAATTAATATCAGATTGGCTTTGTTCGTTGCTAGGGAAGATAATAACAAGGTTTTGTTTGTTTGAGAAAAAAATTTGTATATCAGCTTTTAAAAAAGGCAAGAGTTTTCGTGGGGTGTAAATGACAATCTCGCCATTTAATATGGTTTGGTGATAGTAAAGAATTGGGTTACTGGCCAGCCGTTCCTGTATGGGAGATAATTAAGCGGATGTCATTTTTCCAATGAATATTTATATTCAAGCTGTGAAGCGATCTGGGAAACACGAATACAACGATTGCGAAGTTTATTGCCTGTGAACAGGGTATGTAGTTTAATGTGGAATTTGCTTTTTGTTACCTGGAAATTCGATTTATAGCAACAACTATTAGGCGGAAAATCTTGGAAAGCTAATCTACCGCAATATTGGGGGTCGAGGTATAGCGAATGACAGCCGAGGTTGGAACCTGTCAAGCTGACATGTGATAGGAGTAACGGGACGTATTAAATGTCTGCGAGTATATCGGCACAAAGATAAGTGTTTTAGCTAGAATCTGATGATATTTTTGCATATAAAAACTGTGTAACCATTAAACTTACGAGCGGTTTAATTTAAGCTATTTAGGGTACCCTGCGTGAGGTAGTAATATTAAAGATGCTAATTGTCTGATCGATGGTAGTAATGTTCGAGTAGTAATAAAACTAGCTACAAGTATTGCTTTCTTTCATTTTGATAGGGAGTTTAATAATCTTATTGTTATTAGTTGATAGAAAGTGAAGTTACAAGTTTCTTGGCTTATATCAGTATATTTGAGTTTAACTTGTTGGCGCCAATTATAACATCATAAACTAGAATCCGCGACGTCTTCACTGATGCTAGAGACGGGCCTCAAATATACTTTTATAGTGATCGATTGTTAACTAAGAGATATAGCGATGACCTAAAGGTAGGTAAAGGAATTTATAGATAAATATAGCTAACAATGTGATTAAATTTAGGATTTCTATTGTCGCTCTGTCAATTACAAAAAAACTAATTATTTGAGTAATTTATGTTTGAATTGCATAAAACTTAGTTAGATATGTAAAATAGGGTGTTTATTGGGATATAATATTGTAATTATTAAAATAGGAGTAAACAGTCGAGGTGTAAATATTATCGCATTTGGGTCGTGTAATATATTGAAACGATTCTAAGGAAATTACAAAGATCTTAGTTTCGGTTTTAATGTTATTAGAGTTGAGTGTGTTCAGTTAAATTAAAAAAATTATTTTTCCGGTACAGTTTAAAATACACAGTAGTGGGGGTAAATTTATTAGGTCCTAATAATACTAACAATTAGTTGCAACGAGAGAATTTGGTAAGTTACGATTTTACGATCGTGGTATCCGACGAAGGAGATAAAGAGCTGACAAGCAGTTGGACAGCGAAGACTTAAGATTCCAAGTAGGCGAACAAGGGGTTTTTATGCTGATATTCTGTAACGTCAAACTCTGTGTAACTATTTTTGCCTTGGGGCAAAGCTTCGTAAGTGTTAAATAGTGGCGAGTGCGATGAAAACGGGATAATAAGATAATGTAAGATTTTACTTGTACTTTTCCATTTGCTGATGGGTTGTTTGTGTCTAATTTTGATGTTTTGAGTTACCCAAGTAGCTGTGTTTTTTAAAGAAGCCAAGTAAAAGTATTGAACTCTCAAGCCCTGAGATAATTTTAACTTCAGATTGAATAGTTTTGTATTAGTGCAAAAGTAACCTAGCGATAAATACTGTATTGTTATAATAATTTAAACAAGAGTATAAGAAAAATGCATATTAGTTCAATAAACCTAATAGTAAATCAGGGAGTTAAATAAATTTCGGCCCACCTCTTCTGTCTCACAGCTAATGTGGACAGTAAATAAAAAGTAAATTATCGCTTCATCATCAATATACCATATTAATATCAACGATATGTTAAATTTTATTTTTCTTTGCGGTCTTTAACGAAGAATATGTTTGAAATTAAAATTAAAATTTTCAGTATGTTCGAATATCTAAAAAACTATATGCTTTAGGTCAATATCTTCAGAATATTGACCAGCACTTACTTATGCAACTTTGCCCCACTCTAACATTGTATCCCTAAAGATACGAAACATTCCTATGGTTAAACTAGAAAACGGACAACCTGTATAATTTTAAATAGTAATTTATTGCAGCTTGCGTCTAATGCAGTCTGTGATATTCCATCAAAAGGGTATTCTTCTCATAGCTAACTTAAAATTAGCATGACTGTGCACCACAATTTATTTCAAAGCTAAGAGAATGCAATTATGCAACAGATCGTACAAATTGTAATGAAGCGTTTGCCTTTGATCTACCGTTGAAATCTCCAGCAAATTACGATGCCCGCAACTCCTCAAAACGCGGCTTGTGGACAATGGCTTTCATAACATCATAATTTCGCTAAAACAGTCTTATCTGGAATTTATGGACTGCTCAAAGCCTCACTTTTGTACAAACGCAGCTGCGGCTGCCCGCAAAGCGTGCATCTGCAATTTTGCAACTGGCGCGTGGTGCAACCGGCAAACGCGTCGTGACTGCTTTTCTCAGCTTTTTCTGGGCTTTTTTCCCGTCACTTCCTTTTATGACGAGTGATGATGTATGGAAGTGTCTTTCACCATCTCGGAATTTAAAAAGGATCTGGGTCTCCACTTTTGCCCATCGAGCCTCAAGGCCTGCTGGAAGAAGAGCAACCTTGCTATTGGATTCTTAAGGAAGCGTTGCTCAACTGGGATGTGTGGGGTTATTAATTACCTTCCGTTGCAAACCTTGCGCGCACAAAGGCAGCAACTACCAGTGGCGTAACTAACTACTGGCTTGCGAATCGACACGGAGGCATAACGAAATGGACGTCAAAGTTTGGCTGAAAGTTGTTTTAACTTTTACGGTAGAAGATAATGGTAATCAACTTCGAAACGAATGTGTTGCTTTTTATATTCAGAAAACATTTACAACTTATTTTAAGGTAAACCGTAGTTGAGTCAGGTTGCACCGATTATAAGCAGAGTGTTAAACAAAAATACTTCTAAAGTAATTAGAATGTAACGAAGCTATGGTCGAGACAGACAGCGAGCGAGTAAAAGACGAGATTGAAACCGACGACAAACTTACTACAGATAGAATTACTTCAACTGAGTACAAATTCAAGAACGTTGAGCTTCTTTCTGTGAACAACTAGAAAATAATAAACTATTTATTTACTAGCAACAGAAATATACAATCACGGCCATCAAATAATTAGGAAGTTAAATGGGTTATTAGGTCTAAACTTAAACCAGACTGTAACGGCATGTTTAAAGTAGATATTGTCATGATTGCGTACTTTTAAGTTAAAAAAAATAATAATTAATACTTTATTTGGAATGCAAGAATATATGATATTACAAATTCAGTTGTATAATTATATGGGACTTAAATTATGTTTGATTTCTTTAGAGACCCTTGTTTTATCTTCATTCCTATAAAATTAATACAGATTGAATAAAGGATGTCGCTAATTTAAGAAATAGAATATTATTTAATATAAGAGAGAGAGGGGGGGGGGGGTAACTATTTAATTGGGGAAGTAAGCTGGGTGATAAGATATAGGGGGTTTTAGAAATAACGTGTGCCTTTGAATATTTTAAAAATTGAAATACTGTAATTTGGAATGGAATAAACTTGAAACTTTTCAATTAATTTATATTGTATAATTTGCAAAATAAAGTACAATTTAATGAAAGAGAATTCATATTACTAAAAATGTAGGAAATAAGCTACCAACTAGAAGAAAATATTCAATAACGTAAAGGTAAACACTATGGATGAGTGGTTATTTTAAACTAGAGCACTGTATATACAAGTAATATCGACCTCCATCTTGTTTCCAGCTTGGTGAAAGTACAAAATACGCCGCGTATGTAAACACAAGAGTTTGATTACGAAAATATCATCTTTTAAGCCTTAATATAGTTAGAGGAAGTCAACAACTCAGTAAATGTGAAATATGTGGTTGGTTTTGCTAAACAATTTTATATTTATTCAAAAAACGTGGTATTGATAATAAATCTAAGCACGGCCTGCTGAATTGTATGACAAACGTCCCCCCCACCCCAACCAAACCAAAAAAAAACCGTGTAACATCAGTTACCACATTGACACGATGCAAATATTTGATTAAACTTTGCGACATTTCTTAAAATTTTACAACAATAATTTAACCCTCCCGTGTACTTTCAACGTTGGTTTTATATTATTTTTGATCAGTTTTCTGCTAGTTTTTTGTGTATTTTCTCATCTACATTATTTACACCGTACACCGTATAACTTGTTGATTTATTTATTCGTTTTTATTGTTTACGATTCCGTTTGGTGGTGTTAAACAATATGCAAATATGCACTTTATTTAATACATTTTTAATTCCTTCATTTACAGATGGGTGTCTAATAAAACAGATAACTTTTAAATGTTAAAATAAATTACACATAAACTTACAACTTTACAATAGCACACAGAATAAAATACTGCATTACTATTATCACCTAGAACATCTTCCAAATTTGTAATAATACTATGATTATCTGGATATCACATTCTATTTTAGAGCGAATCTTTGAGCAATCCCAAAAATACCTGCCTGAAAATATTATTCTGATTTCAACTACGAATTCTTGGAGTTCCACACCTTTCCCAAGCAAAATATTAAACCTATAGATTTCTAAGATGTACGCACACGGCACTATAAATAGATTACACTATTCATATATTAAATTCAAAACAATAGGTCCTTATTCTATTGAAAGTGCATTTAAAAATCATTTTTAAAACTCGTATGAGTCTTGACAGCCGCTGTCACTTAAATGTCATCGAGGGTATGTGGCACCAAAACGGCCAAAAGTGGCATTTTCTCAGAAATGAAGACAACAATGGTTTTCGAAAAAATGTCCAGGCTGTATAAAGTGACATTTGTCATACAATTTAGCAGGTTACGAGTTACTTGATACGATTTTTTAACGGTAGGGGAAATTATTATACCTCACAAAGAAGTGAAGAAGTTGGTGTCCAATTATCTAGTCCCATGTTGCACACCCAAATCCTTTTTCTTCCGGAATTTGAGGGAAATCTATGCATTTTAAAGCCTTTTTCGGATCTGTTGCTGCAGTTAACTGCACTGCTACAAACCATCTTCGAGCAGATATTGTGTGCAGCTCAAATTAAAATCCAACACACACTACAACAAATTTTAAAACATTTTTCATGAAAAAATGATACAAATCTTTAGAATTGGGTGTTTACAATGAAAATGGAGGTTATGCCTGTTTTACATTACACTTTCTGTATGTATTAACGTATTAATAATTAATTATGAAAAAAAAGCTGTTCGATCATGGAAATAAGTAAAAAGGTGTTAATATAACTTTCACAATACGAATTATACTTACAAGTCTCAATGCACAAATGTTCTATTACACGATGACAGCTGGTGAAATTAGTAACAATTCTCGAAAAAATCGAAGTAAAACACACTTCCAAAATGATATCTCACATTTCCCGACTATTTTAACTTGCTCTTCTTCTTCTTCATCACGACGTCTTGACAGACGTTTTGTAACCCAATGGGTTCTCATGGGAAGGATAGTGCAGTAGTTTCCCCTTGCTCTAACCTAATTAAAAAACGCTTAAGAATTAATGTTTTGTCAATCAAACGTCTGTTTTTTACATACACGGCACGTGTTAACTTCGGGATACGGAAAGTTCGTTCCCCACATTTCGTTCCCCTCATTTCGTACCCCACATTTCGTTCCGGGGATATTTCGTCTCCCCACATCTCGTACCCGAAAACTTCGTTCCCGAGCGAGCTCAAGTTGTTTCCTAGATTACAGGGTGTTGAAAAACGAGTGCAGCGATCGGAATACAGTTAGAAAATTAAAGATATTTTAATTAATTTATATTATAATAACAAAATAAATTGCATTTATTAAAAATGACGGTTTAATCTTCTTCCTGATAATTTTAATAGCGCCATAATTTCTCATTATGAACACATTTTCTTTGTAATATTTTGCCGTATCATGAACAAAAAGGGTAGTTTACCTGAAAAGAAAATATTTTTTGCTTAACTGACAAGGCCGACTTGTTTTTGAAAAACTGAAAATTTTCTTAAAATTCTCTACAAACCAAGCAGAAATTATAATTCCTATAACAATTTTATGTAAAACCAAAGAGCATTTGCTCTTTGATAAAACTAAAAATAAAATTTAGTTCCCTCTTGTAAACTCAATCCGGGGACATACTGTATATAGTTCTTATCAGTTTATCATAATAAACAAATTAATTAAAATATCTTTCATTTACCAACTGCATTCCGATCGCTGTACTCGTTTTTCAACACCGTGTAATCTAGGAGACAAATTGAGCTCGCTCGGGAACGAAGTTTCCGGGTCCGAGATGTGGGGAGACGAAATATCCCTGGAACGAAATGTGGGGTACGAAATGTGGGGAAGGAAATGTGGGGAACGAACTTTCCGCAAACCGTTAACTTCCACTAAGACTCTACATATACAGTCCTCTACTTAGTCTACTTCCACCAAGCTGGAAACAAGATGGAGGGCGATATTCCTGATGTATACAGGGTGTTAATTAAGTACGTAGACAAACTTTAAGGGGTGATTCCTTGATCAATTCTAAGATAAAAAGTTCCTAATAACATGGGACCTAAACGGCTTCGTTTTCGAGATACAGGGTGTTGAAGTTTAAACAAAAACAGTTTTTTTCAAAAATTTGGAAAACGGATAAAGGTATTCTAATGAAACTTGGTGTAGGTTAGTATTTCAGAAAGTGGCATTGTTCAGTCAAAATAAATTTAATTTATTTCCACCAGTGGCGTGCATCGGGGCGATCTCAGTTACATTATTTTAGAAAAGTCTGATACGCCACTGTTTTGTAGAAAAAAGTTTTGTAGCTATTGTAAGATTGTGTTTTATTAAATAACATTTTTTAAAAGCTTCCTTAAACTGTATTTTGAAAACGAAGCCGTTTAGGTCCCATTAACGTCCAATGTACGAAATTGCTGTTACAGATTTTTCCATTTTTCTCGCAAAATGTTTATTCTATCAAAAAAATAAAAGATACATCTTTTGTATAGTTTCAATGGATAAAGCTAAAAAACTTGTCGTATTGACTAAAAAACAGTGGCGTACCAGATTTTTTTGAAGTAAGGTAGCTGCGGTGGCCCCGATGCACGCCACTGGTGGAAATAAATTACATTTATTTTGACCAAACAATGCCACTTTATGAAATACTAATATACACCAAGTTTCATTACAATACCTCTAGGCGTTTTCCAGATTTTTGAAAAAAAAAGTAATTTTTGTTTAAATTTCAACACCCTGTATCTTGAAAAGGAAGCCGTTTAGGCCCCATGTTTGTATGAACTTTTTATCTTAGAATTGATCAAGGAATCGCCTCTTAAAGTTTGTCTACGTACTTAATTAACACCCTGTATAGTGCCTTAGTCAAGCCATTGCTGTGGCTGAATTGGAACTGGAGAATGGGTTGTAGCATGGATATACAATATTGCAACATTCTGTAAACTACTGGATTCTTGGGAAATTTTGAATTATATTAATTACTTTACTTTTGCCTCGGGTAAAGTTCAGAAGCCAAAGATCCGTTACTGCTCAGATGCATAAACACAAGAATAAATAGTGTAGAAATAATTTGTATACTGTATCTAACTAATTACATACTAAGTGTTAGGATTAAGTGATATATACATCTGGTAATCTGCATTTCTCTGCTTTTGAAACGACCTGCAACCCTGCGCGCACTGCTGCTCGCCAGGTTGCGGCGCGGCACGGGTGAATAGTAGCTCCAAGCACTCGGGTCGGTGTGCATAGGTCTGAAACAAGCGCTATTAACATCGACAACTGTCAAAGTATAATGTAATTGAAAAAAGCTAAAGACTTGATTGAAAGTTTGAAAATAAAATAATATTAAATTCAGAATAAGTAAATTGCACGTCCCTTTCTGACCGAGAGAGAGAGAGAGAGAGAGAGAGAGAGAGAGAGAGAGAGAGAGAGAGAGAGAGAGCGAGAGGGATAGAGAAGGAAAGAGAGAGAGAGAGAGAGAAAATTATAACGGGTCACGTATAATTTATTGATGTTTGTAAATATTTAAAACCATACACGCTCCAATAAGGGAGAATGTTTCTCAAATTTAGAGAAGTAAAATGCATTATTCCAAAAAATTTAAAAAAAAATTAAGGGACTCACAGCATATGTTAAAAAAGGAAAATTAGTCATTAGCGGGCAATTGAGGCATTCGACCAGAATTGATGAGGTATCAAATAAAACAGAAAGCCTCACTACATGTAGATTATGTAAAAGTAGTCATCAGTTCCCATTTATATTGTTTAAAAAGACAATTAATGCTGGAATGAACAACTGCAGAAGTACTATACTATGGACACTGCTACAAGTTGTTGAAGAAGTACCTAACACATACATTTTTAATTACAATCACAAACTAAAAAATGTTATGAAATCAGAAATAACAACGAAAACTTTAAAATTCCAAAGCGATAAAGCATTTATCAACTTCGAACAATAATTAACAAAGGAAAAAGTTGATTTGGAATGTATGATTTTAACCGAGGCTATTGCTATGGATTGCTTTGAAAGCTCCACTTTGAGTTTGCTATTTATTGATATGTTTTTTTTAATTTAATGTAAGACTTAAACCGATTAAAATAATCTTGTTTTGTAATCTTTATTTTACTTGACCCAAATAAATAGTATTATGCCCTTTTTCGTATTTTATTTATCTGCAATTTTATTCTTATAACGCTAGCTCGGTAGACAATCAACTCTATTCAAAGAGGTGAATTCCTAATAATTTGTAAATTTTTACCTAAATTGGTGCGCCACTGGCCACCCGAATTAGTTCCAAATACGCAGCCGCAAATGTATGCACTGCTGTCAGAATTACAAAAACGCTTCGTATTGTGCTGCAAGCGTTGTTGACTTTAAAAATCAAATTTGTGAACATTCGAAGAGGTATTTATTTAAATCATAGTGCTTTGGCTGTTATTATTTTCATTTGTTTCAGGAATTAATTTGTCTTATGACGTCCGAAGGGACGCCGATTGAATTTCTGCAATTGTTTAATCTCCACCTAACCTCACAACTGGACTCTGGTTAATAATTTGAAAAGCACTTTCGCTGGAGGCTGAAGATGCTTGAATCTTGTTCAGTATGGTATTGTCTCGCATGCACACAAAATTCTTGATGCTAACACTGATATTTAGCTCATTACAGTACCTTAAACTTTGAGGTGTCTTCGTTCGGTGATCGCTAGTATCTTCTTCTGTAACGGTTTGCCCCGGTGTTTGTACTGCTGGTCGGTGTCCTGCACTCCTGCCTGATGCGTCGCAGTGGAAACCGCTGGCTGTGGACCCTATTTTCGGCTGCAATTCTGGTTCGTAATCTTGAAGTGGATCACTACCGCAGCCCTCGGAAATTCGCTTGGTAATTTTTTTTTGTTGCGGAAATTGCCACGAACATTCACATATGAACTAGACCACTTGCTTAACACAATGATATAATTATTGTAGATAAAAAATGATTATTTATTATGTAAAAACTTCAATTAAATATGGAGCACAAATCTACATGTCAATCTTATAATTTATTCAATTGCTATCTGATAAAGTCCGCTATAAACAAATGCTAATCTAATACTATACAAACGGAAATTAGCCACGTTCAAATCAATTACATTTTGAAATAAATTTACTTACAAATTATTAAATTTAAACCTTTCTTATATGTAAAATATTTTCTACATTTTCAATTGTCAAAATGACTATTTGCGTCACTACACATTTTATTATTTGCTTTGCTCTGTTCACTCGCGTAATTTTAAGAGTTCACTTCCTTCATAAATACGTTCGATGTCTATCTCTCTTCTTTTCACTTGATGTTTCTCTTGTCTTGCTGCCTACTTTTCCCTTACTTGATCCTGTGTTGTCTGCTTCTCACAATTTCACACTATTATTTTTCTGGATTGTTATACCTTTTTAGATTGTTCACAACTTGACCTACTTAGCTATATTGAAATCTAGGCTAATTTACTGATTGAAATTTAAGCTTAGTATTGCAGCTACATGAAACACCCCAACTCTGTGTTTATTGACTTGTTTTCTAAACTGTACTGCAAGCAGAGTGGAGCCTCAGGCATAAGACCATTTACACTATATACTATTGAGGTAGATATAATAAAGGCTACGGAGTAGTAGTTTACATGAAAGAAAATATAGGGTTTGTATATAATATAATCGAAATACGAAACCACAATTACTCGAAATCAATCTTAGTCATCAAAATAAAATAATGAAAAATCTTGCAGCCTATCGTAGTCCCAATTCCAGCACTCACAAATGTAAATCAAATTCTTAATAAAATAAACAGAATATGCAGAAACCCCTTCACCAATGCGGTAGAATTTTGGGACATAAACTACGAGGTGGAGTTTATGGGACTCCCTTTAACTAACGACGCACATTGATATTTATGTTGTAATTCTATTTGAGTGAGAGTATTTATTTTGCATTCAATTCAAATGAGAGCATTGAGACATTAAGGTGTTTAGAGTACTTCTAGTAAAAATATATGTATTCCTATGAATAGTAACCCGTACAAGTAAATGAAGGAGCAAAATTTTGTATCAACAATAGATGCGATATGAAACGAAAATTTTAACAATCATTAACACGGCAACATAAATATTTGACTAAAAAGTATGACGCAATATATAAGGTCAAGAACACAAAATGTTTAGTTCGACTACTTTAGGACCAAGCTGAATTACAGTGGTTCTTCTAATTTATTATAAAGTAATCCGTCAGAGAAGATTTGGTGGTGGCAAATCATCATCTCTCATTAATAATCTGCAAAATAAAATATCAATGAGAACCATGTACATGCAAGAAAATGAAGGTATGTTACAATTCAATGTAGCGAAATAACAGAAAATACTTGAATAGTTTTACATTTGCTTATTATTAAATAAGTTTAGAGTTAAGGTATATTAGTCAGTTACCAGCTGATAGTATTTCTACAAGAAAATTGATAAAAAATTTCGAAATCAGTTGCGATCATGATAATACCATTACGATTCACCAATGTGGAGCCCGCATGAATCGGAATCACTTAAAATTTTAGTTCTGTACAGTACAGTAGTTATTATTGATGTTCCGCATCCAAACTCTGGGTTCAAAATTCTTTTAATAAGCAAATTCGTAAATTGTAAATAAGAGTATGTTTAAGGACTACAAAGTATATATTGTAGGTAATTTCATGAGTACAATAAGAATCAGTATTTAGAAGAAGGCAAATGTAAACATTTAGCAGAACGAAATTTCCAAATACTGGAGTGATATGATGGAGAGAAAACGCCAAAGATAAAACAGCTAAAGAAAGTTGGAGAGTGAACACTAACTAAATTATCACAATCAGCCAAATAGTCTAGTAAAGTTTTCAGAAAACCGAAATTTTAGAAGCATTTCATATTACTTTTGGGCAAACGGTCTTTTTCTCCTATTTCGACTCTGCTGAATCCGAAAATGCCGTTTACCCAAGCGAAATCCTGACCGGAAGTGAGATATCCAAGATGGCGGCCAATATAGCTCCGAAACCCGAAATCGGCGCTGTACAGTCCCCTTTGACATAGAAACGCGTCGAAAATGTCTAGTTGTATGTTTTTGAGAATGAGGAATTTAAAAATACACTGTAAAAAACATTGGTTAGGTTTTTTCAAGATGGCGGCCAAGATGGCGCTATCACCCGTATACTATTTTTTGTCGTTAAAACGATTATGAAGTGTCTCGATATATGTTTGCAAACATTGCAATTTAAAAAATTAACTCCAAAACAACATTTTAACTAAACTTTAATTATTCAAATATTTTCGAAAATGAAACTTTTTTTAGTCCTTAGCACAGCGAAGTCACGAGACCAAAAGCCAGCATCGACTTCGGGTGACAACTGATTCATGTCTGCAATGTTGACGGAGAGGAGGAAGTAGTTTCCATGATCATAGAAATCTATACAAGGGAGCATGTCTGAAAGACAATTTCCGTAGGCTTTTCCATCGAGGACTTTAGTCACTGAGCCTTCCACTCAAACCACTCGCCATCCACAAGTCTCCAAGGCCATTGCCTGACGTATGCTTTCCTATCATCTGCATACAATTATGTGATCCCCAACGGAGCTCAACAAGTTTGCAATACACTGCTTGATCAGCTGTAAGAACGACATGTTTCTTGCCAAGTCTGTCTGCTAATGAGATGCATCTTAAAAGAAGTCGTGCGCAGGGTTGAGGATTAAGGGTAGGAAGTCCATGGCGTCAAGATTGGAATTAGTATTCATCTACTAGTTCATCAAAGTACGGCTCCTGCTTGTCAAACAATGCAACAACTAGCAGCCCATTTAATTCGTTGGGAATTTGAAAAGTGGTTTGCTTTGCAAGACTAACTTCGGTGAGAAACTGTGAAGTATCAGCACCTTTTCTCTGAAATGCAACAATTTGTGTAGCATGAAAGTTTGTTTTCCCATCAAGAGTGTCAGTTAAAATGTCAATGTTGTCAGCAATGACGTGAAGAATAGGATCAGCATCGTCTAAATCGGAGGAAGGTTTGAAGTTCAAAGGAACAATCGCAGCAGTTTCTTTATCAAAACTTTTCAAGGACAGAGCAGCCAGGCTGCAATCAGCCTACAAAACATTGGTGTAGGTCATACAATGACCTGCCGCGTCCAATAAATCGACCAGTTTCTTGCTTATTGTGGCCTGATGAACTGTCAGAGCAAGACTAATATGTTTTGGAGTTAACTTCTTTTCCTTGCTGACAGCATATACTTATATCCTGTGCTATAAATATTCCGACATCACTGGTTAGTTGGAATTTCATCTAGGTCACTACACAAGGTGTCCGAAATATCTGTCCCCTTCAACGGCACATTCATGGAAAGATGCAAGGAACCTGACACTATTTTTCTGCATGCTTCCTTTGAACTTTGAAAACCTGATTGATCATCGCCTCTAATTTTCAAAGAAGCATGCACTATAGTTTGAAATTCATTGTTCTGGGCTGTCTTGAAACTAGGCATCTGCTTGACGTCATCATCATAGAAGTCATCAGTCTCTCACCCCTGCCGATTGGAATCAACAGCATCTGGCCTTCACTGACTCCGCGGTTAAGAGGCTGGAGAAACTGGAACATATCTCCTACTTTTTCTTCCAGCTTACTTTTGAATATTGAACGTCTTGACTCAAATAGTGCTTGCTATTTCCTTGTACCTATTCCATACATCATCCAATGTCAACACCCCCAAATCTATTTCTACGAAGTACATAGCCACACATTTATGTATACATCGTGGTAATTGCCTGATCGAGGGAGGAAGCGACTCGCAGTTCGTTACAGATCTGTATGAAAGGAAGGTTTTATTTTCGTTTGTTTGCCTCAGTAGCTTTTTTTTAACTGCTGGTCACTCAACAAACACGAACTGTGATAGTTTCCTTCTGCAGCTATCAAATCTCCTGAAATGCATCTTGTAGTCAAAATTAAACAAGTCCATAACTTTCTCATTCATATTTGTTGTCATTATCATGGTGCATAGAATACAAGGGTAACGTTCCGCAGAATAGATGCATTGTGGGAGGACCTCAAAATCAACCAATAAGAACTCGACCCACAAAGGGCACGATTGGTAGTACTAAAATGTATTGTTGAAGACGCTGTCGATGGCAAATTCGAGGCTAGGTTTTGCGTCAGTTGGTGTCAGAATGACAAAAAACCTAACCTGCTAACCTCGAATTTGACATCGACTGACCGTGCCAGCAACAATATAAATCGCGGCCATAGTTACACCATGATTGCGGACATGATGGATTTCCTGACTAGGCCCATTGGGGATTGGTTGACATCTCCCCTCCACTTTCTGAACGACTGCGCATCTCCGGGAACGTTTCACCTTGTATTCTTTACGCCATGGTCATTTTGAGGTTCAATCGTTCCTTTCCTTTTTCCTTCTGAAAAACAAGCATTTGCCCCAGTTAGTTTCTCCTGTCCTTGATCGAGTCATTAAATTGCTTTTCGCAATATTATTATTATCCTGTTTTTTAGTATTGTCATTTTTCTTCTTTAGTTTTATTTTAAATTTTGTCAGTGTATTTTTGAATTCCTCATGCTCAAAAACAGACAAACAGACATTTTGGACGCGTTTCTATGTCAACGGGGGGGCTTTACAGCGCCGATTTCGGGTTTCGGCGGTATATTAGCCGCCATCTTGGATATCTCATTTCCGGTCAGGATTTCACTTAGGCAACCGGCATTTTCTGATTCAGCAGGGTTGAAATAGGGGAAAAGACCTTTTGCCCAAAAGCAAAAAGACGTCCCCTCCTGAAAAGGAGGGTTGAGGCGTGAGTGATGACAGCGCCCCATAAAACAACAGTCTCGAAACCCGAAAGGCTACCATCTCACCCGGTAGTAAGTACGTACGCTGACGTCAGTAGAAGTACATTCCACTAAAAATTAATCGCATATGGAAAAAATTAATTAGGATTTCGACAAACTTTTGAGAACCACTGGCCAACACCAAAACGTTTATTAGGTAAATCAGATGTTTTATTCTTTATGCGATTATTATTAATGTTTGAAGTATAGTTTAGTATGCAAAAGCTATTCTGCTTGATGTCCTCTAACTATCCTAAAACTTAATGACCGTACTTTTATGAATCATCCTGTATATTCAAAACGTTATACAAAGTTACACATTTCTTAAGCACTTGAGCCAAATGTTAATTAATTGCATTATAATATAAATTCCACAATATATTCAGACAATTTAAATTATTTGTGTAGCGGTCTAACATGTTATAATTTAAGGTCATAGATAATCTGCGCCACTTACATTTATAGGAATAAACTAGCTAGCATAATTGATCATATTTTTACCATCAATACGAATAACAGCTGTATTCCTAAGATAGTTGAATTAAACATTTTGTATTACCTATTAATATTTGTAGACCGAGCCATGCTTTTTTAATTTTGACGTGTAAAGCGTCACTTTTAAAATTGAGTGAAGTTTCGAAAAGTCACACTTACGACCTAGTTATCAAGTTAAAATACCGGAACACTTAAATATTTATGCAAATATTTTTACTAGTAATAGAGACCAGTAAAATAACAAATATTGTCTCCTACACAAACTTTCAGCTGTTGAAAAAAGAAGGTTATGTATTGCCGTGAATATCCCTCTTATACTTTTATCATCAACAAAACTCTTATCTACTGATAGTGACTACACAAAAATATATACGGAAGAGCTTACTACTATATATTGTAATGGTTTATTGCCCACAGAATTCTGATTGTCCAAGTAACTAAATGAATAAGGTCAAAATGAGCACAGAATTAAATATTTTATTTATTGCAAGATAATCAGTACTTTACATTAATAAATGCACTCGATGTGAGCAGTAATAACTAATAATTTGAGTGATAAAAGTTAGCATGATATAAGGCAGGTTTCAGAAGGGTTACGTTCAGAGTTTCAGATATGATAAATGTTCGAAAGGGTCTTATTAATGTCAAACATAATGTGAATAAAATGATAAAGAATGATTTGTTAAGTACAGAAATTAGATGAGCATTATGTATAATAATAATGATAATAATAATAATAATAATGATAATAATAATAATAATAATAATAATATTTATTTTCCTGTTGTCATGTACAGTATGTTCACATGAATGGAGTCGTCAGTGTAATATATGTATGTATGTATGTATGTATGTATGTATTATCTGTAACCTCATTTACCTTGCGGTGTAGAGGCTGGTGCTTTATGCGCTGGCATCTGGCGGTACAATGATCAACTTGCCCCGGATTCGGGATACAGAGTTGGATCGCGCCTTTGGTGCTTGCGCAGCAACCATTGTGTGAGGTGTGTGTCTTGGTGATGTGTTGACCTTGTTACTCTATCTCTTAGGTATGTGGTTCTGAGTAGAGCACAGTTAATTTGGTGCCCAACTGTGAATGGTCTCACTGAGCCCGATTCTAATCGCCAAGGATACGGAAAAATTCCGACCCCAGTGGGATTCGAACCGAGGACTTGCTTAATGCAAGCCTGGCGCTAACCCATCTGCGCCACGCAGCTTCTCAGTGTAATATAATTTATAAAATTTATAAAATTTCACAATTTCATTTCACTATTATATAATAACGTACAACGATTTTATACATATAGGCACTTGCTATTAAAACTAACATTTTAAAAACACAATAAAATACAAGTCAGGGGAGTATATAGCTGTGGATGGTAAGCTCACTACTTCAAGGGCAAATTTTACAAAAACAACCACACCTTTTCTGAAAAAATTCTTTTAAGGAATAAACTTTTCAAAACTAAGAATTGCAGATGGCAAGTTATTAATAATTGTAGTACAGGTGTGCATAGGAGATTTAGCATAGCTTGACGTTTTGTATACCCCCACATGTATGTTATTACACTTACTGGTAGGGTACCCGTGCCAGAGGCGTAGCTAGACATCAGCGGGCCTTGTATCATAAACTGCCAAGTGGGCCCCCCACCCCATCAGGGTATTATCAAACAAACGTATAAAAAATAAAAATACGGCTCAATTTTTATTTTTTAACAAAACAAAATACAATTATAAAATCTAATTAAAAAATCTAATTTAATTACATATTTTTACTAACGGACATATTACGTAAAAAAAAGTGTAAATCACAGTTTACAGTTTACATATATCTACATAAGTAGGGCACATAAATGTTAAATAACAAGAAAACAGGTTAAAGTAAATAATGATTATTTACAGAGTTTTTTTTCTCGACGAAAATGTTTATAAGCCGTTCCATATTTGGAGATGATTTTAATTTTTTAAGCCCTACCTTTTCCATAGATAATAGGGCTAAATCCGATAACCATTCTTGTGTCACCGTACTTCTTAAGTAGTTTTTGATAACTTTTAATTTTGAAAAGCTTCCTTCTGCTATTGCTACCGTAACAGCTATTGTTAAAAACAGCATACAAGCAGTTATTATCTCGGGAAAGTTGGAAATCATACTATAAAATTTTATTAATATTGATTCTGTTAATTTTTGTTATAGCTTGGGTGCTGATGGGCCCCCTGGCTCGTGGGCCCTGTATAATGAATTAAAAGATCTTCGACCCATCAGTATCCTCTCTACTATGTCTAAGATTTTTGAAAGAGTAGTTGCAGCGCAAGTGAGAGTCCATTTAAATAGTAACAACATTTTACCTGACATGCAGCCTGGCTTTAGACCTGACTATAGTTGTACTGCTCTTCTTAAAGTTACTGATGACATTTTGGAGGCTACTGATAGGGGTTTACTTACATTATTAATATTACTGGATTATTCCAAAGCTTTTGATACCCTAAATCAGAGCATTCTCTTAGCCATCTTGCATTTTATTGGATTTGGTGATAAATCTATTGTCTTATTTGATAATTACTTGAAAAATCGTAAGCAAGCAGCAAATTACGGGGGACAAATTTCTAATTTTCATAATGTCTGTATCTCAAGATTCCATTTTGGGACCCATGTTGTACACTATCTATACAGTTCATTTTCCCACCGTGCTCAAGTCATGTTCATATCATTATTATGCGGATGATACGCAGATATATTTTTCATTTAACCCCAGTGATGTTCACAATGCGTGTGATGTCATAAATAAAGATCTTCAGGAAATTTATAAAATTTCCGATGAACACTGTTATGTTATTAGGGAGGAGTAATATTATTAATAGCGTCTCTCTAGAAATTTCAATCAAAATTCAGGACGTTCTGTTGCCGTTATCAGATAATGCAAGAAATTTGGGGGTAATAGTAGATCAACAACTTCGTTTCGATCGTCACGTGTGGAAATGCGTCCAAGCTGCACACCTATTTAGTCAAACGACAAAAATTAATTTGTGCGAATCTCTTATTTATCGAGGTTTGATTTTTGTGACATATTGTATGGTCCCTGTTTGTTTTTTGTTGATTCTGTAAAGATAGACTCTTCAAAATGCATGTCTGCGCTTAATATTTGGAATTAGAAAATATGAACACAACAACTGGTTAAACATGAGGCAGCGTAGGTTATATCATGCTACCTGTCTATTTCATAAATTTACTTACCGTAAACCCGTGTCGATTAGGCGATAAAATTTTATATTTATTCAAGAAACCTCTTAAGCGATCGACTATAATTTTTTCAAAAATGTTTGAAATGATGGAAATTATAGAAATTGCTCTGTAATTTGATATAACTTCGGGATCCCCCTTTTTCAGGACCGGAGTTACTCTACTTGTTTTTAAACAATTAAGTACACCAAAGGGCTCAGTAGAGGTGCCATAATACGTTTAATAATAACGTTGCTTATATTATCGGCAGCACAAGACTTTTTATTTTTTAAACTGCCAATTGCTGTTACAATTTCATTTTTGGTAATGCCCCAAAAGCTCATTGAGCAATCATTAATTACACAACTAGTACAGTTTGCTGACAAACTGTCAAAATGAGAGTCTAATTTATTTTTAACGTTTTCTGAGAAGTGTTTTCCAAAATTGTTTGCAATTTGATGTGGTGTACTAATTTCTGCGTTGTCAACCACGATTTTATTAATTTTGTTAATATGAGGAACCTCTTTCTTCCCTAAATTTTTGTTTACACTACCCAACATTGCTTTGGATTTGTTACTTGATGTGGAAATCAAATTACTATTGTAATTTACTTTGGCTCTTTTAAGTAATTTCCTATAATTACTCCGACACTGGCGATAACATGCATCGATGGCATCGGATTTCATTATTTTGCGCATTACATGTAAATTTTTTAATCTAGCGCTTTCTGGTGATCCACTTTTTTGCAATTTTTTTATTATTATTAATTATTATTCTTTTCTCTGGACATGCCTTCTCAAAACAAATACTAAACAATTCAATAAATTTGTTAAAAGCTTCATCAACAT
Organism: Agriotes lineatus; assembly: GCA_940337035.1. Classification (NCBI taxonomy): domain Eukaryota; kingdom Metazoa; phylum Arthropoda; class Insecta; order Coleoptera; family Elateridae; genus Agriotes; species Agriotes lineatus. The sequence goes on from CALNHX010001451.1 coordinate 87,922, forward strand.
TGTTATTGCTATAAACCGATCCCCAATGAATTATCTCTAGCAGTGCCTAAGTTTGACCACATTTTCATTATTTAGGTTCCTTATCAGCTTACAACTTTTGTCACCCTTATTTAATTTACCTATACTACCTTTTAACGGAATTGATAACATAACTGCCCTATTATCTGACATTTCTAGGTCATAAGTTCTATGTTAAGATTTACATATGCACTAGATACCACATAATAGAGGATTGACTGGATTTTGTTATTCAAGTTGGTTGCTCATTTACATAAAATGTCAAGCTGTAGGTAACTATGAAATAAGTCATACAACATGTCTTTATTTACACTGTCTGTGATCGAATCAATATTACATCGCCCTTCATTATTATTTTTTTATATTTTTTAAAAACACCGTTAAATACTAATTGTAACTTTTCCGTCATTATCTCAAAGCTTCCTGCTGGTGATCTGTATAAGGATAAAATACAGAGTACTGTTACGATTTGCGTTCTTTAATTTAATGAACTATGTAGGAATATACTGTACTTTAGTTAGCTGTAAGCCATCTGTATAATATTTTAAGGTAAAATTCGTAGGAAAATGTCATATTTAAATTACAACAAGCGGATGTTTAGAAACGTGCCTTTCGCTTGGGAAGCTGGAGATATTCCAATCTCACGAATAAGATTAGAGTAAGTTTATGCAGCGTTTACTTCATAAACCGAAATATTGAGTGATGTATATGACCGGTACGTGATTAGAAGAAGCAACGGTTGCAACTCGATCATAAAAACTATTTGCAGCTGGGACCAAATGCTTTAGTAGAATTTTAAATCTTTATAGCGGTAATTTACTAAGGGTCCGAACAGGCCACATTTTACCATGGGAAATCCTCAAGCTTGTAAAAATTCATAGAACTATTATGAACGGTCACGTCCGCGTAATGCCAAATGTCCAAAATTTAGACCAGCTCTGATAGGTTATTGGGAACTTTGTAAACGCCCACCGAGCTTTCTTGGTCAGAATGGACTTAGAATTAAGTTAGTTAATAAGAAGATGTAAATACGTAAACTTAAGGTTTCTGTAAACGGCAGAAAAATAAATGCAAGTATTTGTATCTACTTAAGTGTTCTTATTAATCTCAGTAGCTTTGGTCTTCGTGTCCGAGTGTGTTTCAATTAAAAGGATTGCCAGTTACCCCGACTTTAGGCGTCTCGCAACAGTACATTCTGCGATTCTCCACACTTAACACCAACACACTCAAAGTTTATTTCACTGTTAAACTTACTGATATATTTTATTACACTAGCAGCATTTTGTCTAATTTCGTGTTATGTAAATGGAAACTCCACCGTGTATATGTTCTTTGAGGTTGAACTGGGCTGCTATGTAATAATTGTCTAGATGAATTGCACCACCGGATGTAATCCAGTGCTCCGCTACACAGATAATACTAGGTTTTAACCTATTTAAAATTACCTCAAATTCAGTTTTCTGTTTCTCAAGCATTGCACGTTAAAATAAAGAGCTTTTACGAGCACCCCTATATCCTTGTAGTTCATCGACGTCAGTTGTTATGTATTCACCTGAGTCTTCCTGCGGATTTCGACAAAACGCGTATTTTTTGGCCACAGTTCTGCATTTACCGCTTCTTGCAAATCGTCACTATTAATAGTTACTTTAAAGGAAGAATATAACTGGGGGTGTTTGAGGGTTAATTTCTCACAAAACACCTCCTGGAAATGGGGTTTCAGAAAATCCTCCATAGTCTTCAATGTTACACTTGGATTAATTCTATACACGTGCAAGCTAACTTTTTTGGGAACACCTTTCAATGAAACGTTTCCACTGGTGGTAACTGAATTATTGCAACCTACGATAACTTGCTATTTGCGTTTATGTTTACGCTTGTTTTGAACGCGCTTCCATTCTTCAACTTTTTGTACGTTTCCTTCGTCTTCTTTTATATCCAGGTTGATGTACCGATCAAACTTTTGTGTTGTTCCCTCGTGAAAGCGTTTTTTACGTCACTTTTAGATATTGGCTTGGCTTGCGATTTACCTTCGCAAGTATCAGAGTTTTTGCGCTTGTTTATGTTGACCTGTACAATATTATCACCATCGGCAGGCCGTTTCACGACTTTTGAGTATGGCTGGTTGCCTTGCATCTTTGGTTTTGGAACAGGCATAGAATAGGATTTTTGAATATTGACGTCACAATTTGTTGGTTCCATTTTGTAATTCACGAACTCCAGCTGTTTACGAAGTAGATTATATATTTTACAATTTGACTGTCCACTTTACTACCGTTATTTATAAATTCTTCCAGTGCATCGTAAAATGCCTCGTCAAAGGTTATGTTATTATCTACTTTGGTACAACATGTGATTGTGTTCTAGAAACTGCCATTTGGGCAACGCTTAGCACAACTTGGGTGGAAGTTATTTAAACAAATATTACATTTAACTCCACTCACTAATTTACTTTTACACTTCTTACAGTATAGATCAGAAACAACATCCGACCCACTCGGCGCCATCTTCGTTGATATGTATATGTATAAAAAGTGTATAAGCCAGCAACCGACAAATAAGCTGAAAGGTAAGCGGAACAGTGCTAGCAAAACAATAATTGCAATAGAGCGATGGGAAAATGTAAGGCAACCGATCGAAAGACAATTAATGAGACGCTAAAGGAACTCCAAGTGCATCAGTGCATTATAAACCAAAGTGATTTAAAAGCAGAGCAAAGTGTAGTGACATTTATTCCAAGGAAAAAGACAGTTTTAGTAGTTAGGCAAATCCATGACATCAAAACTGTAGTCCATAAGGTCAAAAATGTTATCAATCCTAATTTCTTTTATAAAATTGAAAATCTAGTTGCATTGTTTATTATTACGAAACAAGCTTGAAAAATTTGTGCTGGGGGCAAGTCTGCTCTCAGTTTTTGTATAAATTTTCTAAGTAAAAAGTATTATCTGTGAGCCCAAAGGTATGTTTTTATATTCACAAGTCTGCAGAGCACCTGTGAGTTTAATTTCCGTCTTTATAAGTGATCCCGGTAAAGAGGGAAAGCAGGCTGCAAGATTCGCCCAAGCGCCGTCAACATCGAGGTCTTTTTACGATGAGTTGGATGTATCGGCGAGCAAGAATTTTATGTCCAACGCGTAGAGAAGTTCCTCCTGAGTGCCTGTGTCCAGAGTTTCGGAGCAGGAAGCCACCACGAGAGTTACCATCAACGTAGCTTCCTCAGAAAACGTATCCCGTCTATGAAGCAGCCCTTTTCAAGATAATTTCACAGGGAAAGCGTTGGAGTAGGTCCATTATTTTTGGATCTCGGCAAGATTAGACTGTGTACGAAGTGTAGAGGCATATTTCAGTTCCCAGGTCCGTTCCAGAGGGGTTTTATCGAGGTAGCGTCTCTTAAAAATGCGATTTGGAGAATATTTCAGCCGGATGCAGAACAAAAGCGCATCTAACGTCCTTTTACATCACTAAAACAAGCAAGTTTGGCCGGAAGCTACGTCACACAATTTACAGTAATTACCTGATGCATTTTTGCCATTTTGGTGTTTTAAAATTCAATCTTACGCTATTTTCGCACTGGCAGATCATCTTGTTTACTGAACTAAATTTAGCGGTTATCGAAACGTCAGTTGGGAATAGTGCATTTGCTCTAATACTTGAGAGTAATTGTCATACAACGAGTTATTTTTCATACAAAGTTTCTTATTAATTTTATGAACCGACTCCCCTGAGATAGGATTTGTTTCATGTTCACCGGAGCTAAGTCCTAATTTATTGCAAATAAGTAAAATATAGAAAGAGCACTAAACCATTTAATTTTCTAATAAATATTGCATGCCTTTTAATTTGCCCTGAGTTTGACAGGCACGTTCTTGATTGAAACTAATACAATTTATAAAGTGTAGTATCCCTTGCCATAGTTATACATTTTATATTTTTATTTAAAACCCCATATTATTAAAGCGAGGGTGCTATTACAATATAAAATATTGGGTATACTTTCTTATCTAACTGTAAATGCTCGAAAAAATGTTGGGCGACACTTCGTTAGTCAAGATATCACAAACACAACTTATTTGCTTTACAACTGCTCTATGATGGTTTAGCATGGCACTTAATCATTAAAACTTGGTATCTCAGAGGTCATAAATAACAAATTTAATAACAATTGTGAATTCTCTAATCACAAACAACGAGTTTATATTTATTTCGTGGGTTCATATGGGTTTCTACGTAAAGATTAAAAAACTTACTTCTTACGTTAATTACTAAGAATGTTCCATCTTAAAAGTGGTTATTAACAACTTTTTTCAACATGCACTTCACAATTTTGCGAGACAATTGAATGACATCAATAGAACATGTTTCGCCTACTGTGTGCTACGCCATTGCCCAAGACGTCACTGCTGGTAGATGGGAGATTAGTTATACAACTTTGAATCAGCATATCTGTTGGAAAATGGCCAGTATTATTAATCTTGAGTAATAGTTGGTTGACGTTCATCTTCTTGATGTGCGAAGGTGTCCAGGAACCACGAAGACTAGCTTACAATTTGTGCCAAGTATTTCACTTTTATTGTTTTTCACATAACACACCCAAATTCTCAAAATAAAGATTGTAGTGCTCTTCAACTGGTATAATTGACACGCAAGATTTTGTTGTTTTTATACACTGATACATACAAAATGTAATCTTAATTGTATTTAAATGTCGACACAAGTGACTCCGGAATTTTCGAAAATTTCAAGATTGAAACCGATATAGTTTCTACGCTAATTAATTGAAAGTTAAACCGACATAGAGTTTACGCTATTGTTATCGAAGTGACGCTAAAATTTCCGCAAAATGTTTAATACTCGAATTTAGCCATGCCCAAAAAAGTTTTTCAATTGTTTTCTAAACTGGCTCTGATTCGCTGTAAATTTGTCACATATACCTAAATGGCGGTTATAAACAAACGCAAAGTGGCTTACGCTACATGGCTTAACCGAAAAAGCAATATTTTTACTCGGGATATACATTAAAAAACGATAACCCTGCAACTTAATTAATTATTACAGTAATTGTTCAGGTAACCTTAAATCCTATGTACGTTTTAGCGGAGTCACTAAATAAGGGAGCCGCAATCCATTTGTCATCAAATCCCTCGAATGGTTTTAGCACCAACCGACCTGCAGACCTGTCGAGCGTGGATAAAGCCACCATAAGATAGTGCTCGAAAGCGATTAAGCGAAGGATAGCTCCCTAAAATTGACGTATTAACTAGCTGAAGTTTAAATTACGCGAAATGCCTCAACGCATAGTCGTTATCAACAACAAAAAATCTTCGTCTTCGTAATAACCCCATGATTTATTGCGATATACAATCGGTTTTATATTTTACCTTTTACGTAAATGTAAATGAGTTAAACGCTGCCAAATACAGCTACCATTACCGAGTTAACCAAATTAAAAGAAACCAAAGCGTGAAATTTTGCGAGTAAAAAGTGATTGCGCGCTAAATACAAATTATAATGGATTGAAGTATAATGGTAGTTAATCTTCATTAAAAGTAAAGTTCTATGAAGTATCTGATTTGCATTTTAAGAAAGAATGTAAGATCAGCTGGCTAGAAACACGTACTCATGAGTCACAATAAAGATATCTCTGAACCGGGCCAAATTCTGGCCACGATTATCAGGATGTTGAAGGGCTCTCCTGCACATGGGGTTACAGACCGGCATAATAAATTAGACACAATTCAGTGGCACTAGTGTGTCGGCATTTTTCCGATGAAAGGATTAATTAAGACCATTCTAACGTTGTTCGAATAATTAATTGAAAAACCATTTAAAAGTGATAGCATGCAGGTAACAAGAAGATAACTTAAGTAAATAAATCTAGTAACACATCAGACAACGTGCAAAGGGAACTAAATAGTACCAAATCTGAGCCACCATTCAAAGTTATTTGTTGCTCAAATACTGTGAGATCGCGATTTAATCAGCTGAACCCGAATATGGACGATTTTTGGGAATAAATCCACTCTTAAAATTGTATGCTGGAGAACCCTCAAATTTTAACACTTCAGGTGGAAACGTAGTCAAACAAATATACGCAATTATTGTTAACATTTGCAATGTAAAAATAAAAAAGAAGAAGTTCAAGACCAATTTCAGGACACATGCCATAAAGCTGCCAAATTTGAGCAAAACCTAAAGTAAGCTTGGGCACCAAATGCAGCCTTCGCTGCTTGATGGTAAAAATGGCTAAATTGACATATACTACGAACACAAAACAATCTTCCACCCCAGTCTGCCATTATAATCATAAGGCAAAGAACGTTAGATCTGTTGTAAGCAGCAATGTAAAAAAACCTATAAGTGCTATGTTAACGTAGATAATCCACGATGAGAAACAAAAGGCTCAAAACCGAGTTCACTGTATCGTTGCCACTAGCCAGATAAAGTGCTGACAGCTATTCTAGGAAGATTTTTCCTAATAAATGTTACGCCACTGGTAATAATTAATCCTAACTATAACGATTTATTGCCCCAGAGCAAATTAGCGCCCATAAACGATTCTTTCTGCCAGCTTGGTGTTGCAAGGCTGATGTCATCTGCAGAGATCCGGGAGTCGTAATTCATAACGTTGCCGAAGAGAGAATTGGGTTAGAGCCTGCAGTTGTGGACACGTTTTTTAATTCTATCTGTCCGTTATCGCCAAACAGCTCATCGCCGCGCCTTCGTTTCGCTGAAACCGGGAATCTTGGGCCAGCTTTTCAGACGTCGCGCTCCGCTGCTCGTTACTGATAATTTAAGACTGGTCCAATTGCAAAACAGTTAATGAGAGTTAACACCCAGTTATTAAATTTGTTGGGGCGTGTGGCAATAGTTACTTTCTATATTTTAGAGTAAAATACGTCCCTATCTTAAATCATGTTACTTTGTACGACAATATTTGGTGTATCTAATATCTTCTCGCTTCGTTTTCTTCTCTTTGTCAGGTTTTTGCAATCACATATTCTAATACTGATATACCTGCAATAAAGGTTAAATGGAAGAGCAGTCTCGTTAATTCCTGGGTGAATCGCACATTGTCGTTGTGTTACAAGCATTTATATTGGGTTGTTCGTTTCTAAACGAACTTCTTTGCTTTTATTTGAAATGCAATAATAGTATATTATGTTAGTAGGAATAAAAGCGATACTTTGTGTGGCTAGACCGGACGCGTTTGAGTGACGAGCGCAAGCGAGTCAGCCAAGTCCGGGCGAGGCCCGAACTAATATTAATAAATATATATTTCAAAAATTACGATTATCAAGAATTGACGTCGACGTGAATTCCGACAATCAAGAAGGCCAATGTCAAAACTATTCGAAAGCTAATCAAGTTTTGAAGTACTTTTACTCCGACGCGCGACGGCGTAAAAGTAATCACTTTTATATCTAGGTATAAAAGTAACGCATTTACCTTGTCTGTCAAGTCACGTTTGAAAATAGACATTTATAATCTAGTCCTTCCCTTTTTATTCCCGTTTCGTTTAAGATGATGTGTTTCCTATATAGACCAGTCATTATAGACATTAAAAATGAAAAATTTTACAATAATTCCAAAAGTTTTAGAACTTTGGTGAACCTATTAGTACACCGAGAAAACTATAAATCTAAATTTGCAACCTTCTCCAAAATCCGGAACATTGTTAAAATTGTAATTAAATCGTTTTTTTCTGTATTTTCCCGAAAAAAAATCCAAAAGTTCTGCAAACTTGAAGTAGAGTTAAATGTGTTATTTCATACCACGTACCAGATCTGCAACCATTTTAAAGATACGGAACGTTTGTTTTTATAACAAATTAATGTTTTTCTCTAATAAACTGGCCGACAAAATTCCAAAAGTTCTGCAAACTTGAAAGATGCATCAGAAAAATGTCCTGAATAGTTTTGGTTACAAATGCTTAGAACATCTATTGTGACGCATTTACAAATTTGCAACCTCACGGGCGACCCGGAACCTCGTGCGATTTCCAAAAATCGATTTTTTGGATTTTATCACCCTCGAAATAATTGCAAAACTTTTGAAAATCGATCTGATGATTTTATTTAGGAAGTAGTGTCAGTATTCGGATTTGCAACCTCGCAGGGGACCCGGAACCTCGTGCGATTTCCAAAAACCGATTTTTTAGATTTTAGCACAATTAGTCCCGTCAATCTGTCATCAAAAGGGCGTGTTACCTTACATCAAATCGGGTAGTTCTGATTTTTTTATATGTCTTATATGGTTGAGGCCTAATGATGAATCTAAGTTTTCGACCTCGGCCGAGTGCCGGAAGTACTTCAAATAACTAAAAAAAGCCAACATTTTCTACCTTGTTTCGGTTTTCGTCAATTTTAACCCCGAAGAACTGGTTTTCGTAAATGTTGAACCTATATGAAATGAAATAAGATAACATTTCCTACATTTTATGAACTAGAGTTTTTTCTCCGATCAATCGTTCAGCCGCGAGAGCGCCGCGAAGTTATAGTGCAGTCAAATGGTAGAAAATAGTGGAAAGTTTTGGTGGAATTTTGATATTTGGTTCCTATATGGTTTTTGGGTCGCTGTATACGAATATCAGGTTTTCCAACAATAATTTTGACCGGAAACACGTTTTTTAAGCAAAAACGGTCTTAAAACACGATTTTTTTAAATTTTTCTAAGGTTACTCGAAAACTATCCAATGTCGTCAATGTTGAACCTATATGAAACGAAAGAAGATACAATTTCCTACATTTTATGTACTAGAGGTTTTTTCTCCGATCAATCGTTCAGTCGCGAGAGCGCCGCGAAGTTAGGTGTTAAAAGCAAAAAAAAGGAAATTATCCCAATTTATTTCAAAGTAACTCGAATACTATCCATTTTTCGTAAATCAAAAATGGTATATGAAATGAATCTTCATAAATGAAATGTTGGAAAACCTGATATTCGCGTACAAGGACCCAAAAAACATATAGGAAGCAAATATCAAGACTCGAAAACTTTCCTCTATTTTCTACCATTTGACAAGACTATAATTTCGCGGCTCTTTTGCGGTTGAACGATTGATCGGAGAAAAAAAAACTCTACTTCATAAAATGTAGGAAATTTTATCTTCTTTCGTTTCATATAGGCTCAACATTTATGAATAATGGATAGCTTTCGGATAATTTTAGAAAAACTAAAAAAATCGGTTTTACACTGTTTTTGCTTAAAAAACATGTTACCGGTCAAAAATTTTGTTGGCAAACCTGATATTTGTGTTCAGCGACCCAAAAAACATAGAGGAACCAAATATCAAAACTACACCAAAACTTTCCTCTATTTTCTACCATTTGACTGGACTATACAGGGTGATTTATAACGAAACATAAATTTCAAATTCTGTTTACGCCAATGTCCTAGACTTCTTAATATTATCTAGCGAATGAGATAATTTCATAAAAATCGTACAAAGGGAACTTGACCTTTTCAAACTTATTTTTTACATTTTTTTAGAATTTACTCTATTTTTTATCTCATACACTAGAACTGTGAAGAATAATAATTCTGATATAAAAAATACTAAGATTGGACAAGCTGTTTGGGACAAAAACTCTTTGGAGATAAATTGCAATGTGTTTTTAAAATATTTTTTAATGCCCTTCCAACCAATAAATTGCCATCAAATCCATATCGTTTGACAGATAAAACTACAGGCTATCATACAAAAAAAAGTTTGATATGGTTGGCCCACATACTCGTACTTAGTAGATATGACGCTTGAAACATTGGCTACTAGCCGCCCCTTAATAAAACTTTGGTCTCTTGTAGTTGGGTAACTAAATGGAATACGACCTATGTTCATCTGACATTTTTTACTCAAAATGACCTCCCCAACATACTGTTGAAGTTTGGTCCGCCCGTTATAAATCACCCTGTATACAGAAGATATCTTTTAGGTACAGACAGTTTTTGAGTTATTTTTCAACAATTCTACCACGCAACTCAGCTTATGACAGAACGAGGTACCAAGGACCATTTTCGTCTCATATTATTATAATTTGAATGCATACTGATTTGCTTAACATTATTTGTGTTCTACTACTATTAACCTTTCAAGGTAGAACCGACTAAAATCCTAAAAATGCAAAATGTGAAAAATTTGTGAAACTTTGAAGAGCTGTATCTTGAAAACTATTAGGTCTACAGACACCGTTCTGATCTTAAATTGTTTAAAATTTCCTCTAATTTAACACAGGATATAACAACTTTTGCTGAAAATCCAGTGGTTCAGGATGAAAATCGACAAAAACCGTAATTCGATCAAAAATTTCGCGTTTTTTTTGTTATTTTAGGTACTTCCGGTACTCGGCCGAGGTCGAAAACTTAGATTCATCATTAGGCCTCAACCATATAAAACATATAAAAAAATCAGAACTACCCGATTTAATGCAAGGTGAAATGTACAGATTGGACTAAATCGAAATAATTGCAAAATTTTTGCAAATCCATCTGATGATTTTATTTTGGGAGTAATGTCAGTATTCGAATTTGCAATCTCGCAGGCGACCTGGAATTTGGAGTGATTTGAAAAAATCAAATGTTTGAATTTTTGCACTGTTATGCATTTGCACGTCATCCTCAATATCCTATATCTAATAGACTTGTCTGTCCGGGACGCTGTTTCAGCAGCCAAACCGTAAGAGATAGAGAAAAAAGTTATTAAAGTTATATGTTTGGAATGGCCATGTCAGCTCAGGAACCAAATTTCAGTCACGTGACACTTCCGGTTTTCGAGAAATCACGTGATTTCCGTCCGTCCGGGACGCTGTTCTATTTGAAAAACGGTCTTTTTTGTTTTATTAAATGAGACATTTGTCTTACTGGTTGCTAGTTTTCAATATTGTGTCTAAAATTTTATTAGTGTATGAAATGAGAAACCGGTAAGTATCTTTTTGATTTTATTTTAAATGAAAAAATGGCGAAAAATTTAAGAATTCAAAAATTGAATTGATAACTATAGTTTATATCTCAGTAAATGTCATCAATGAGAGATATAGAAATAATAAACGTTTCATAACTCGAGAAAAGCACGAGGTAATTTGTTATTCATAACAAAGGTTAGTAAACATTAATAAAAATTAGAGTTCAATAAACGCCAATAAGTGTATCTAACCTGAAAATTCGTTTTATTACTTAAAAATACTTACCTTCAGAAACCTCTGCCCGGCTTAAATAATTCCAACAGATTTTTTTTTGCAAAAATCGCGTTTATTGTTGTAAAAATTGTATGTAGCTAAGCTTGATTACAAGCAAATTTCGTTGCAAACAATGTAAGAAATTAAAACATGGATTGTATTGATATATGAATTTATTTTAAAGACGAAGTTGTATCGGTATAAGTATGCGCGATAATAGAAAACGGAATACTAAAAAAGGAATCGTTGCTGAGACATACTGAAAAATGCTAAATGAATTACTTGGAAGAATGGTTGTGCATTTTGTTTGTAATTATTTGTTCTCAATGTCAAGTGATTACAAATTTTTAAAATGATACTTTACGTTAGTATTTGACGGTAAGGAGATAAAAGAAGAAAATTTCGACTCAGACGATACATATTTGTCACAAACGAAGCAATAATTAACTATTGCCTCCATAAGGACAATGGAGTCAAATGGAGTATATTGGAACGGAAGATGTTTTCCAACCAAAAATGCTAGCCAATTGACACTTATGGCAGCTAGGCCCGGTTACCATGACAACGCCGCATACTTTGCATTGGCTTCTAGGTCGTTTAGGTCTTATGCCCAGTGACGTAGATGCGAAATTAAGATAATATTTTTATTTTTAAGATTACAATATCTTCCGCATCTCGGATTTGGTTGCAAATTGAAATACCTTCATTAATCAGTAAACTATGCCATTCGCTCAAATTTCAAAACTTTTGAAATTTTTTCAGGATGAAAAAATACAAAAATTCGAATTTTGAAAATTGCGCAATGTTCCAGATTGCGTCCGGAGTTGCAAACTTGTAAATGCATCAAAATAGATGTTCTGAGCATTTGCAACCAAAATTTTAAAGTTTTGTAATTATTTCGAAACCACTTTGCTCGAAAAAATGGCTATAAATAAAAACTATTATAAATAAACGTGTTCCGTTGAATGCAAAGGGTTGCAAATTTATGCAATTGTTCGGGACATTTTTCCGATGCATCTTTCGAGTTTGCAAAACTTTTGGAATTTTGTCGACCAGTTTATTAGAGGAAAACATTAATTTGTAATTTAAAAAAACGTTCCGTACCTTTAAATTGGTTGCAAATCTGATACGTGATAGGAAAACACAATTAACGCTACCCCAAGTTTGCAGAACTTTTGGAATTTTGTTCGCGACAATGTAGCAATATTTCATTATTTATGATGTTCCGGACGTCGGCAAAGGTTGCAAAATTGTATAGTTTGTTTTTATGCTCTTCCCGACCTTACATGAATGTTTCAAAACGTTTAGAATTATTGTGAATTGATTGTCCTGACTGACTGGCCTAATAGTTCTAATCGTGTAGCCTGATATGTATTGTATAATTCTCATCGTTCAACACTCGCCTGCTGCTCTTAATACATCGTCTGCCCTTTTCAGTTCTTTTTTGCTACATTAATCACCTTAGATTACAGTCGTATCCATTTGCTTATTTTTATATCGTGCATTATTACACAACTTGGTTCAGGAAGAAACTGTCACACTTTGAGAAGTAATTGCATGAACCATGATGAAGAAAATAGTTTATGTAAACTCGTGTTTAATTCTCAATGGTTCAGAATATACAAGCACATAAAACCACAATTAATATAACCAGAAGCATCTAAAATGCAAGCAAACAGTTCCCCCTTTGCCTCCACATTGGCTTATACGTCACTCCTCGCCCAACCCCATCAACATTAATCTAAAGAAATGAAGTTGAGTGATTTTGGCGGCCAGGAAACGACAATGCTATAGCTGATCCAATGCCTAGGATAAGTTTCATTATGGTGAAGAAGCTCCGTCGTGTTTAAATAGCATAGCAACTGAACATCCTCCAAATATTCAGCTAACACATTTTAATAGAAATTAATATAACGTGGTCCGGAGCACTGTACCACAGTTTGATTGACAAACGATGCTGCATATTGGTGTTCATAACATACCTACAATGGTGGTAGCTGAAGTTGCACATTCTGTTAAGGTTAACATCATCTTCTTTATAAACGTGTTGCACGTACTGGCATTGATATGAATACAAACTTTGCAGATGTATTGTGCGGCATACTCGTCTATGTGGAGTATCAAATCATGCAGCAATTCTTGTGTAGCTACTCGTTCTCCACTTCATCTCCATCATGTTGGCCCTGTCGTTTACATACACCATACACGGTGTTCCAGAAATAAACACAATGAGCTAATACAATTTCTGAAATAATAACTAAAATTGCCTTATACATTGTTGAATTAAAAAATATGAAAGTTATGATTTCGGAAACTTTCGCGGCATGTCATTAAGTAACAAACGACATCCGGGATTGGACGGTGTCATTATTGAGGTTGAAGAACTCAAAGTTTCGCCCACTCTCCTAAGGGGCTTCATCAGGAGGAAAAGCAAAAGAGCATGGTAACTCAACGTGTAAACGTGTAAACGCCAGAGGTAAAACTCATTTCCTTCCGATCGTTAGGAGAGATTTACACGTTACCTTCCCTTGCAAAAGGAATTTCAATAAAACTGCAAAGAACTAGTATGCTGCTGCAGCACTATCGTCTAATCTACCTTTTTAAACACAGATTTAAGTATTAATGGAGATAGAGTATATAACGTAACGTTTACCAACAACCTAGGGTAAAGAGTACAGAATATTTAGAAATCATTCATTAATGAAAGAAATAGATTTCGACACCTTCCATAAGTCCAACGGGTTTCTCTCGATATCGTCAATTCCTAACAACCTTCGTTGAGTTACACAGGAACTTTATTTTAAACAAAGGCTCTTCCTCAGTTGATATATGACTGCCTCTTGGATGTTGAGCCAAGAATATTTCTGAGAATATGTAGATGATACTGTAAATCCACGTACACAAACTTTATACATCATTTGCACACTGCTAAGCCTCACAGCAAATCAATTATACAAATTATAGGTATAGGTCTCGAGTATAGCCACCTTATGCGGTTTAAGAGTTCAACAACCCTTATTTATCTGACTTTGACCATTTATGGTGCCACTGCCACTAAAACCATAGAAAGTTGTTAAAACGAAGGCACTGGAGTGTTACACACCAAGCAAATACACTTCATTACTCATCTGCACACTGCTAATTGCTAACATGTTGTACACTGTCTGTGTAGAGTGTAGACCCTGCTGCTTTTCAGCTTCAACCACCTCTTTTATCCATTTTTGACTCTTTCTGGCATTGCTTCCACTAAAGCCATGGAGTGCCTTTTAAATGAAAGCACTGCAGACGCACATAGACTGCATTACCCATTTGCACACCGCTAACTTTCACAGCAGATAAATTTTTGTCGGTGTTACACACTGTAGGTGTAAATCCTAAGTAGGTCCGCTTCCTTCTGCTTTTCAAGGAGCCTACCAACCCTTTTATCCGTCTTAAACCTTATCGGATGCCTCTACCACTAAAGTCATCACACGTTTTTAAAATTAAAATATAGGAGTGCAGCACACCATTCACACAAACTTCATTACTCACTTGCACACTACTAACTTGCACAGTAAATCAGTTTTTGTCGATGTTGAATACTGTAGGTGTCAACGCTAAGTAGGACCCCCCCCCCTTCTGCTTTTCAGGGCTTCCACCACCTCTTGTATCTGTCTTAAACCTTTCTGGTGTCCCTTCCACTAAGACCATAGAAAGTTTTTAACATAAAAGCGCTGGAATGCTACACTTCACGCACACAAACTTTATTATTCATTTGCACACTTCTAGGCCTTACAGCAAATTAGCCTGCTTTCAAGACCTGGTGTCCCTGTCACTAAAGCCATAAAGTTTTCAAAATTAAAGCACTGGAGCGCTACACACCAAGCACAAAAACTTTATTACTCATTTGCACACCACTAACTCTCCCATCAAATCAGTTACTTCTGCTTTTCAAGGAGTCTACTACCTCTTTAATTCCTCTTAGTTACCTTTCTGGTGCCCCTGTCGCTAGAACCATGGCCAGCTTGTAAAATTAAAGAACTGGAGTGCAACACACCATTCACAAAATCTTCCTTACTCATTTGCACCCTGCTAACTAGCACAGCAAATCAGTTTTTGTCGATGTTGAACACTGTAGATGTAGACCCTAAGTAGGGCCGCCCCTCCTGCTTTTTAGGGCGTCAACCACTTCTTTCCCCACCCTTTTTGGTGCTCCTTCCACTAATGCCATGGAAAGCTTTTAAATTGAAAGCACCGAAGCGCTACACACCATGCACATAAAGATTATCGTGCATTGGCACACTACTAACTCTCACAGAAAAATTAGTCGATGTTACTGTAGATGTAGCCCTTGGGTAGCGCCATCACCTTCTACTTTTAAGTGGTAAAGCCATCTATTTTATCCGTCTGACCATTCTTGCTGTCCCTACTGCTAATGTCATGGAAAGCTTTTAAAATGCAAATGCTGGAGTGCTGCACTCCACGCGCACAGCTATATGCTCTATTTGCACACTACTATCATTTACAGCAAATTAGTCTTTGTCGATGTTATACACTGTAGGTGTAAGCCTTGAATAGAACCCCCAACTTCTACTTTGACCCTATCTGGGGTCTCTACCATTAACGCTATGGAAAGTTTTTTATAATGCACGCACTGTAGAGCAACACACCACGCACACAAACTCCATATTTGTCTATGTTGAATACGGTAGGTGTAGACGTTATGTAATATCGGTACCTTCTGCATTTCAGAGCTTCGAACACTTGTTTTATGGGCATTTGACCAAGGGTTCTACTACCTCTTTTATTCGCCTTTCGCTATTTCTGGTGCCCTACCGCTAAAGCTATGAAAAGTTTTTAAAATACAAGCACTGGAGTGCTACAAGTGTCTGAAGTGTCATACACCTGTGTGAATTTTAATTGATTTAAAGGTTTCTTACAACTTCGTTACTGCTGCTGCTTTTCAGTCTGCATGGAACAACATACATTTATTCGAAAATCGTCCAAAGCTTCTGATATATATTTTCTCAAGGCAAGATTAATTGGCCTTGCAATTTTTTTTTATACTTTGCAATTGATTACTAATTGTAAACCTGTCCTAAATACTGACTGTTCAATAGGTTTGCAAGTATTTGCTTTACTTTTTAACTGTTAGAGCTAATTGTAATGAATAATAACACGAAAACAATGTGTATGTTCAGGATAACATTTAGGAAAACGTAAAAGGAACCCCTGATACTATAAATTTTGATTCGAGGATAGTAGAGTATAGGTCAGTACTAGAACCTCGGTCTGAAAGATATTGAGATATTTCATACACAAATAAGTATATCTTCACATTAACAAATATATATTTTCAGTTATGTTAAGTACAATAAATTGCAAGATAAATATATAAAACATATTTACTACAGGCCGAGGAAGATAATAATTATGATACAACGTCGAATACAGTTTACTTTTTTCTGCAAGATTTCTTAATCTTTGTCCGAACACATTACTGTTAGCTACTAACAAATTAGAACTTACTTGTATTACCTTCACGTAGCAACTGTCAAAAATACTGCTTTCTATGCAAAAATGTTTCAAACCTGTATGTTTTTCACTCAGTAGGAAAGATACGTTACCAGTAATCACTTACAATTTATCGACAAACTAAAACAGTGCTTTCGAATTCCATCAATCTAGAAACCGCAAATACGTTTAAATGTCACACATGAATGAAGTGATTAAAGCTAAAGGACATTCTACGAGCCATTCAACAGTGCGTAGTTTGGTATGAACGATTCAATTAAATCTAACTAGTTCTGGTTAGTACTAAATAAATCAAAGCCATGCAAATTTATTAGCGACTTGCGGTAATAGATTTCTTAAGTTCGCCACTGACTGAAGCGTGGTGAGTCGATGCCAGTTGGATTAAATGCGGCAAACATTAATTCAGTTCCACTCAAATCGAATAACGTTGCTGCAAAAATTTGCATAGTTTGCGTGTACCATTTAATTAAAATGTCCAAAATTTTAAAAAACATGAGGGATTTACGGTTGGTAAAATAGTAAGTCTACTATTATGTATTTGTAATAACTATATATCGGAATTTGTAATTGCCAAAATGTATAACAAAATATGAATTAAAACAACTATGTCTAACAACGTTAATATATGCGGAACACGCCCATGCACAAAATCTAGCAAATACAGCTGTCAGAAGAAAATTTACTATGTGATAAGAAGCTACGTTTTACTTCATAAAAGGCCCCAGGATAGAATTCTTCCGATCGTAGCTTCATTTGTGCTAGATAACCCAAAATGAAACCGACAATCACGTACGTTAGCACTCAACACGCCCAGCGGCCAATGGCGTAACGTAAGTTCGAATGAAGCTTATCACCGTCAACAACATTTTGTACAGAGCTTGCTACACCTTTGATTTAAAATGTGATTATTAAATAAATAATCCTTCCTAAAACTGTTTTTGTAGTTTGGAAGTGTGCAGCAAATGTGTCAGCTGATTCTTAAGCAGATGCTGTGCCCAGGAGCGCTACTGTTGCGTGCTATTTTTACATTAATTAAAAATTAAATAGATGTCTAAGAATTGTCTTGAGTTGCCAGTAATTCCTTATTATATGTTTGGTTGCCTAGCCACATTTTACATTATTCTGTATGGATTTTGAAAATAGATTGTCAGTATGATTTCTGGTGGCAATTTTATGGCGCCGATGGTGTGAGATTGTTCTTTGGTGATGTTCACGTGATTTGGAATTTCCGCTTCATGCAGTTCAAATAATTCCTGAATTATTATGGAAATTGTCGCGTAGTCTTAAGGAATTGCATATGGAATCGCTGAAGTCAATCTAGTCATGCTAGAATAAAACTTTATTTCTGTGCCATTACTCGCATCTAGACACCTTCCAACTCTGGTAGGTGTCTGTCGTTCGCTTCTGGATATCGTTCTAGATTTTGTGCAACTTCAGGCTTTTTGGTACCTCGCTCTGCATGTCTCTTTTCCTGGACTCTGATGTCATCTCGTAAAACAAATGGAAAGCCAACTTGTAGGCAGTTTTGTGCCTTTCAATTACAATGGCTGCTTGTTGCCGAGATTGACCACATGGTTCTTCCCTCGTGCGAATTGCAAGCGACAACAGATTGGAGAAAAGCCTACCTCACCCGCAGGAATTCCAAGATATGAACCCAGCGTAGCTGCAGGGACGCTGGCTCAGCTATTACCCCGCATGTTCCGGTCGCAAACACTCAAAAACTGTGAAATATTAAAGTGATTGCTATTATATTGTAAGCGTTTTTACCTACGGTTTGCGCTGTCGGGCTGATGGTAAAGACAAATCAGAAAATTGTCGCCACTTTGAGCTGTAAGGATTAACTTAGGTCTCTTAGAATGCATTAGAGTGGCAGCATACTTCAAGATTTTTGGCTGCAATCAACTACCTAAACAGGTTCCACCACGTTTTGGCTTACAACTAATGTGAATACTGTAGCGAATTACAAATGATTTGTGATCGCTTAAATAAACACACAACTTAAAGTGTGCACTACACCTCGAGCGTAGATGCCTATCCGCGCAGGTTTTCGAGTTCTAACATAATTAGATCTCTATGCGAATGTTGACTCATGTTATCCATTTTCGCTTGTTTTATGTAACTCATGACAGTTGGGTTACGTGTGCTTATGTACAGTATTGCGAAGAAAATCGTGCACTTGTGCTCTCCACTCGCTTTGATTAAAATTTCAATTTACATATAGACCTGTGTACCTATAGCCACAATGTTAATTTTACATTTAAAACTAAATTCAACTTAAAAATAAAACCTCGAAGCTTCCACTAAGTACATTTCTAACAGAATAAAAGCTTAGAGTTAAGAAAGGATTCCTACGGATAGATTAAAATATACGGAATTGTGAACTTTTGCCCTCATGAACATTATGCAGACATATATAGTGTAAATAAATAATTAGGTTACATCAAGTTCTGGCCTGTCCTTTTATTTATTGTTTTATGAATCAACTGTGTGGTTTAGGGATTTACACCAAAACCTGTAGGTTTCCTGGTTTGAAACGTCTGGAACCAGTGGCGCTTCCGGACAACTCACCCCAATTATGCTCAGGAACTAGCTGGCAAACTTTGCTACAGCACGAGATAATTCATGGACCCCTGTGTTGTGGCTTAGTAAAGCAATACTAATGTTTTTGTACACAGAAATTTCTCCTATAATATACATTAATAGCAAATATTAAAGGAAAATAATTATAAAAGATTTCATACTTCAACAACATAATGGAGGACCAAGGAAGAATAAAGCTCCCAAAATAAAAACCGGGAATAGACTCAAGACAGTTACCGAAATTATATGTTCAAGAATTTTTCAAAATTTCTAAAATTTAAGGAAAAACGTGGAAACTCAATATATGTCACAATTGTGAAAACTTACAAAAATAATGTAAAAGCAGAAAAGTGAATGTCCCGACATTAAGCTAACCGAACCGAAGACAAGCAAGACAAGAAATGCTCAAGATTTTTGTATGATAAGACAGGAGCTAAATTTGAAGAAGTATCACAATAGGACAAGAAATTTTGTTTTGTGAAAAACTAGTGGTAGCTGTTGCCAGTTTTAGGGTTACCGAAAGGCAAGGATCTTTTCAGATGGCAAAAACCACAGGTAATATTTTTTTGCTCTAGTATCGGTTAAAGTATGCTTAACCGAAGTTTTTAAGTACTGTAGATACTAAAAGTAGATTGATGATAGCTATGTACGACGTTAGTTTATTTGATAATTCCCAGGTTTAAGTAATAAAATTATCTGTGCAACTTTTCCCTGACCGGGAAAGTATCTGAGCTTTAGCATCGCATTGAAAATTGTTAGAAGCAATTCGTGCAACTGTTATAAAATCGTAGCCCAATGCTGTCTTCAAACTAATTTCTTTCAACATGCATCTTCACTTCTTTAAATTTCTATATCGATAATTCATCATAAGCGGTGTTCAGAACGTTTGCTATTGTGGTAGGCACTGTCACTTCGTTACGCGCTGTAACATTTTAAGATGGGAGTTTTAGATTTCCTAATTATCGACCAAATTGGCAGTTCGACATTGTCGGATTAACAAAATGGGTCTAAGGGGCACATCCGAAGTGTCGTTGACATGCCGCACCTTAATCCAATTTATTTGGCCGTAATCGCCTGCCGTCCCACTTCGTTCTCGAATTGCATCAACTCTGAATGACTCCGCTGACTCCGGCTACACATTAGCAAATTTTTTCACAGTTTCAAATTATGTATATCTTTAATATTTGTCGTCTTAGATACCTTTAAATGATGACGAAAGTAAGATTGAGTATGCCTTTATCCAAGAATTTAGGCCTATCTTTCCTTGTGTGTTGTGTGTATTTAGGACACTTTCCGCGCATTTATAGGCCTGTTGACCTACTATTCAAATTAGAAGCTGTCTTATTGTCCGCATTATATCAGCGGCGAGGGGCACTAAGTATTTTTGCACAGACTTGTTCCAGAAATTCTGTAACTTGAGCCGACTTTGGCCGTACTAACGGATGCAATAGATGCTTATATGTTAATATATGCTAATATATTATTTTACGCATTTTACGAATCTCCTTTGACCTTGCTATTTTCATAATTCCAACATGATTTCTGTATGAGCATTTTCCGCTAATGTCATAATTTTTATGTTACGATTTCGTATATCTAGAATGTCAAAATTTTATGTCACATAACATTTGTATGCAAAAATCAAATAGGTGTGCACTGATTACCTCAGCAGCGAGAATTATATATCCTTTATAAGGTATTGGTATAGTATTTAAAACATGCATTTTGCACTTTATGTTCTCGTCTCCTTTCATACATTTTTCTATTTGTTATGTTTATTTGTTCTATTTTAGACACATATACTCCGGATTCGAAAATTCCGACACATTAGTAATGAATGTTCAAAATTTAAAAAAAATGTTGAACGGGATTACATGATTTCAATTTAATAAGGAAATTTTTAATAAATCCTGGATGCCTTAAATAATTATGTAAAGGTTAACTTCGAGGAAGTGTTTGCTTCAATAAACTTGCGAAAGTTATCTGACCAAACAATAACAGGAAATGTGCATATTATAATTTATTAATGTCAGCCCAAAGAAGAAATAACTGAACCATGTGATTCTGCCCTGATAGAAAACTGATAGTGTCCAATAAAATCACAGAAACCAAAGCTTAAAGCAGTAAATCATCAGCAGCTCGTTTTAATTAGTAGGTGTAGGCATAAATTAATAGTTATTATTTAATGGCGTGACCTGCTTCATTAGCCATTATGAACCTTTACGCCTTTGTTATTTATGTCTGCAGCGCCGAGTTCCTGCGGATTTACTGCAGGACCAACGATTTTCAAGCTATCTGAACTTTAAAGATCAACGAAGTCATAAATATTTATTAATTTAGAGCAGCGACCAGATCATCGCGATTAATTTTGTCTGTGAAAGTGATGAAGTACTCATATGTAAGTTAGTATGCTTAAGAATTTTTCCGAACAAACAATATTTCAATTCTGAACAATGACTAAAGATGTAGTTTACTATTAGACGATGACTTTTCCATGAATAATGCGGTATTATGCAGAAATGTCAAGTTCTGACTCGTGTTACTCTTACCATCTGCTTCTACGTACTAATTTCTTTACAGCTTACACTGTAGGCCATATCGTTGCTTTTGCACATTTACTAATTTTATTGTTTACTCACACCTAACACAGACATTTAAATTCTGAATGAATGAACTTCAGTGTAATCTCAACCAGCAATAATAAATTACATGTTCAATCAGCCTTCAGTCTGGAAAGTCCCTTCCAATTTAGGCGCTGCATCCTTGATCCTTTTAAATCTGCGGAAAAATTTATGGCCGCCTAGCGTGAGTCTCTTGTTCTGTAATCTTTATTGCTATTCTTTCACACTTGCTTCAAGATATTAATTATGTTCTTGTTGTGGCTCGGGAGCTCATCAAAGGCGGCCTTCGTTTTGTCTCAATTCCAATTTGCCTGGCCGTATAAAAGCCCTTGCCTTTCATGTCTTTATTAGCAGCGATTTATTAGTTTCTATAATTGATTTGCTTCTTGCTGAATTTTAATTTATATAAATCTGCGGCACCGCTTAAGCGGCCCTAGATTTATGGCCTGTGTGTGAGTGATTTATGTCAAACCAGTCCATTAAGCGCAATTAGTATGTAAAAATGTTGACTTTAAATGAAGATGGCTGCTATTTATGAATGAGTAGCGTTGGTTGTATTAAGCTGAGCCGTCTGATATAAAATAGACAATCGCGCTTTTTAAACTATGTCCAATTCTAGCATGAACGCGATAATATTAGAATATGAACGCACAAATAGGCACTAAGGACTTGCACAGATCGAAATACAATGAAGATGGATGATTATAAATATGTATATTTTACAAGAGGCAGAGTATGATAATGAAATACACAAAAATGAACATAAACGTAAATATAAAATTCATTTTCAAAAATATTGCAAGTTAGAAGCATTAAATGAAAGTTTCGGCTAAAAACATTAGAGAAAAACCAAGAACAAGAAAGACAAAGGATCAACCTTCAAAGCTCCAAGAAGTAGACCAGCAGCTAAGAGAAGTATAACAGCCACATAAAATGAACAGGCAATATGCAAACGAACGCTCAGAAAAAGTTAAGAATAAACACAATAAAACAACGCATTAAATACCTGTGGCTTCGTTTACAGAGCATTGGACGCAAATATTACTTACTTATTAGTTTGCGATTGAGGCATTTTAGCGTGTGCAGAAGGGAACAATGGGCAAAGAATTCATCCGAGTTCGTGTTAGAATTCCTATAGATATAGATATTTTCTCCGCTTTTAAGTGGCCCCTTTCTTCGTTTCCCTTTTGTGCATTCTTCGCCCTTAGAGTCTACGTGGCCTCAGAACCTTTTCGTAAGGAAGCGAGTTTAGTTAGATGTAAATGTAGGCAAAATGTATGTAATTTATGGAGTACTGCTCGACCAGAACCGACCACACACAGTAACGAAATCTCCAACTTCTATCGAGGAATAGAAATAGATAACGTGATATCAAGTCGGAATCATATATGAATCTAATACGTTGACGAAGAGAAGAAATGGAATGGTGGCTGGAATGTCTCGATGAACCACAAAACAGACAAATCAAGAAAAAGCAGTAACTTATGCCATAGAAGCTTCCAGAAACAAACATTTGGAAGAAGGGGAAGAGCGGGCATGGCAGTATAACGATGTCATTGAAATAATAAGAGCTATGATAAATTACAAAAGTTCAATAAATGGTCCATCCAGCAGAACTGACCAAATGTAGTAGTAGAACTCAGAGAAAAAATGCAGGATTGGAATACCACAACTACAGAGAAATCGTTTTATTCAATGTGATATATAATACATTAACCACAGTTGTAAAACACATTAAATACAAAGATCAAAAACGAAATTGGTGAATATCAATTTGGGTTCTGAATAATTATATCAGTGATTGATCAATATTCGCTTTGAAAGAGATACAGAAGTCAGTTGCTAATACAGTCAATTTATTTATCAACAATGGCAGTTGGAAAGTAGAACATGGTAGAAATGGTTTAAAACAAGATTATCTCGTATCAGCATTACTATTAAATTACAAGACCAAGACTAGTAACGAATGGAAATATCTATAAGATATGACTGACATTCTATAAATACTGTAAAACCACTATTTAACTTTTACCAGCGATGTAGAGAATAATTAAGCACAACAATAATAAAATAACTGGAAAATAACTATAAATACAGGTGAATTACTAATTCCAAAAAATTAAGTGTTTTAATTGCATATTTAGAATGGTTAATCAAAAGAGAAAGTCCTGAAGAGGTAACAAGAAAGTTTACTAATAAGTGATGCACTAACAGTAATGAGACCATTAGTAAACTTTACAAAAAGCTGATCGAGTGGCACGAAATGTATACTGAAGAAAAATGCGAAGAAATAATAAGTGGAAAACAGAAATAACCCTACAAGTTTTATAAGCAAAGCTAATGGAAGCATGGAGAAGAAGAAGATCGCGGTGATACGAAGAAGTCTATAATTCTATATTGACAAAGAACCGTTAACCAAGCCATAGGCGTACTTAGCCTGTAGTGTTGTTGCTGATATATTTTGAACACTTAAAAGCCTTAACTAAATTAGAACTACTTAACAAAGAAACTTGTATGAAATATAAGTATTTATTTACATTAGATAAAGATTACATAGGATGCATAAATACTATTGCTTCGTAGATAATAAATACTAGAAAAAATATAGAAGTCAGTTCGAGAGCCTCAACTCCTCATTCAATGCTGTGCCTATAGGATTTGCAGTCGTCATCAGTAAAAGCCATTAGGAAAACAATCTTAAGTTAATATTAGTTGAGCTACTTTATATACAATTACTAATAAATAAACTAATGATTTCTACAGGCGCTAATCGCTAATGCCAATTCTTTCTATAAAACAATGAAGCGTAAACCCACTTTCTACAATAATTATAATCGATTAAGGTACCCTGTTTTTTAACAAAAATTCAAACTTCTCCACAACAAAACCACAATGCTGCTAAACAACTTCAGTTCGGAACAGCTAATACGGCCCTGATCCACCTCCGTTGCCACCATTTCCGTTTGGTCCTCCACTTGGATATCCTCCCCCGTTTCCATTTGGTCTGCCACTGGGATACCCTCCTCCATTTCCACCATTCGGCCCCCCACCAGGGTACCCTCCTCCATTCCCGCCATTTGGTCCGCCGCTGGGATAGCCTCCTCCATTTCCGCCATTTGGTCCCCCGCTAGGATATCCTCCCCCACCATTTCCGTTGGGTCCGCTTGGATAACCTCCATTGGAAGCTTCGCCTGAAATTGGTTACACATTAGTGCTACGAAGTGGCAGAATTAATCCTAAAATTGCACACCCAAGCACCAAGCTTGTGGGGTGTATTTTCGCGCAACCAAAGCACCCATAGATAGTGAGTTTTGTTCAACTACCTTCGTAACTTATTTTTGGTTTATATCCCTCAGTATCAGCTTGATATTGCACAATCTGTTTTCTACCGTCAGGAAGAAGTACATCGTACTCGCCTGTTGCGACGTCGCCGTCTCGCTGCTCTTGGTGGCTGAACTGGGCTCCGGACTCTGCGTCGTTCACTTCGTACTCGAACTGGTAGTTTGCAGGTTCCTAAGAATAAAATTTTGCAGCTCCTTTATTGAAAATTTGGCAACCTATACTTACAGTAGATTCTTCTGCCCCGCCTCCGTAACCACCGCCTCCGTTTCCTCCTCCATTGCCGTTTCCATTGCCTCCCCCGTATCCACCACCGTTGCCTCCTTGAGGTGGTAAGTAGCCTTGATCTGGTCCGCCATTTCCATTCCCATTCCCCAAACCGTTTCCATTTCTTGGAGGTCCATAGGTAGATCCAGGTTTTCCATTACCATTGCCGTTGCCAGGAGCACCATACGTCGAACTAGGCCGCCCATTACCATTATGACCGCCATTGTGTCCATTGCCTTGACTAGGAGGACCGTATGTGGAACCAGGTCTTCCACCATTGTGCCCGTTACCATTACCGTTGCCAGGAGCACCATACGTGGAACTAGGTCGTCCATTTCCATTATGTCCGCCATTATGGCCACCATTGTGCCCATTGCCTTGTCCAGGAGGGCCGTATGTGGAACCAGACCTTCCTCCGTTGTGTCCGTTGCCATTACCATTGCCAGGCACACCGTAGGTCGATCCGGGCTTACCATTTCCACCGTTATGTCCTCCATTTGGTGGTAAATAACCCGATCCAGGTGTTCCTCCCCCATTGCCACCTCCGTTGTGCCCTCCATTATGTCCTCCATTTCCGTTATGTCCTCCGTTACCGCCGCCATTATATCCTCCATTACCGTTATGGCCGCCATTATGTCCTCCATTACCGTTATGGCCTCCATTATGTCCTCCATTACCGTTATGACCGCCATTGTGCCCACCGTTGCCGTTTCCAGGAACTCCGTAAGTGGAGCCAGGCCTTTGTCCACCGTTTCCATTGCCAAATCCATTTCCTGCCGGGGGGAAGTAGCTTGTGCCTGGCCTTTGATCACTGTCGATACCGTTCGGAGGTCCATAGGAGGTGCTGGGCGGTTGTCCACCGTTGCCTGGAGGACCATAGGTGGAGCCTGGTCGTTGCCCTCCGTTTCCGTTACCATTGCCTATTGGTTGGCCTGGCTGGAAGCCTGGAGGACCATACGTAGAGCCTGGCGGAGTGTGGCCATCTGAATTTGAAGTACGTTAAGAATGTGCTATTTTGAAGTTTAGCGTACTCACTCTGTGGCGGTAAGTAGGAGTTTACTGGAGGCTCCGCGAAGATAGCGCTTGAGGTTAGCGACAGAATTAATAGGTGCTGGAAAGATGTAAGATGGAAAAGTGTTAGAAATTATTTATGTGCAACAACATTACACATTAAGTACGATTTTAATTATTGTAAACAACACGGGAATAGGAAGAAGCCTGTCAACATCTGAATTGAACCTATACTCAATAGAACTAATAACGGCCAGCGCAAATAAAGAAGTGTAATTCATATACAACAAAAAGGCGGCAACAACAAGTTGAAGAAATAATTCGAAAGTCAAAGAACAGGAAAGATGAAGACAATATGATATACAGTAAAGTAATGAAAGTGATGAAACTCCTTAATGACGAAACATAACCCTATCGAATGAACTGAACTAAAAGAATGGTATTAATTCCGCTGTTACCCAGGCGTAATCTACCACCAGGTACCTACCATAATATGACAGTATCCCGGTCTCAAGCTTGAAATTGAAGCAGTAAGTGACAAAATTAGTGATCAACGATTAACCGAAGGTCCATTACACAAGAAATTCAAAAGCCGACTACCAAAAAGGTGGAGGGACAAAAATTAGAAAGAGCGACAAAATCTGGTACTGGGATTAGATATTCCTTGTGGCGTACTTAATTTACAAAATGAACCTTGTGGTATCTCAATTTAGTAATAATTCTCCGCATTATTCGCATTCGAACGAGCATTTTTCTTCTATTTTCTGCTGTATTATGGCTTATATTATGCGTATATAGGCAACAATAATTGCGGACCTTGACTATGCTAATCTTGTGGTTTTCAGTGACAAGAAGTTCAACCTTGCGGGCTTTGTTGCGTCAGCGAACACTTGCACTCAGCAAATTCCTTCAGCAAATCGGATTTGAATCTCGGCTTAATTATGGAAAATTATTCTAGCAAACTGTTCCCCAATCTTTGGATATCAACTTCGGCGTTACGTCATGATTGCGCAAAACTATTAAAATTTGCTCATTCGAGAGTGATATCTCAACTGTCCGCCGCCTTAATTATACATTCGAGAATTAATTCAGTCGGGGACGAACAAAGACAGGTTAATTTAAGTATGACGCTGCATAAGCCGACTTCTGTTGTAAGCTCGCGGAAACGGGCAGAAAGAAAGAGCCCAAATTGCTTCAGATCATCTCCGCAATCAATCGGCTTTGTTGAGATGTTGCGGCCAATTTTGTGCAATGCTTTCCGTAAAGATCGGATCTACGCAAAGGTCGGTTTTACGCTCCAGTAGCGTTCAAACTTACGTAAGTTTACGGTTACAGCTTACAGGTAGCGTTATTTCATAATAAATTAAAACTTATAAATAATAAAACAAAAACAAATACTTTTGGAGTAATAATTGAATTAATAAATACCTGTTTGTCAGGTTTCATAGTGTTCTGGTACAAAGCAGTTTATCAAGTAAACCAGAAAGGATGCTATTATCTATACAGCGTGTTGAAATGATTTACGCACCATAGGATTTTCAACGGTAATTTATTTATATGAAAATATTTGCTTTCATAATATTTTAGAGCAGTAAATATACAGTGTGAAGAAAAACAGATAAAAGGGCGACATCTTAGATTATATTAATGCAAGGGTTTGTACGCAGTATTGCCTCAATTTAAATTTTTTTTACTAAAAGTGTCTAAATAACATTGTCAATAGTTTTTGTTACTACAACCAAGTGTTCACGGCCCGCGGAATGGTGCATTAATAGAGTGAATATACGCGCTAAAGCAGTCCACACACGCAGACAAAATACGAGAATAGTGATAAAAATGCAATCGATGAAAGCAAGAAAAAAATCTCTAAAGGCAAAGAAACTCGAAGAACAGACGAAAAATTAAAAGCAACGATTTTCGGTACAGATTTTTTTGTAACAAAGGCATTAAGGGATACAAACAAAGTCTGCACTATAAAATAGCAATAGTCTCAACGTACATTCTCTGACCGAGGAAGAGGACGAAGAGTGAAGAATAACTTTTACGATGAACTTGAAAACTGGTACGAAAAATTACCTGTCTAGGAATTATATGTAATAATTGGAGACTACAATGGAAAAATTGACAAAAAAGAGATGTACCACTCGAAAATTAGTAAATGTAGTGAAAATGGAGTGAAACTACCATTAGCACCTATTTCTAACAAAAAGGAATGTATATAGAAAGATGTGACAAAACTATAAACCATATTAACCACGTAGTGATTCAAGAAAATTTCGCAGGATTAATAAAAACAAGCAGGTCTTATAGGGGTGCGTATAATTTCCAAAACAGAAGCGGCGACAAGAAATAAATATCCTCCAAGAATTAATGATAACATGAAAAAACAAGCATAAATGATACGACAGTAAAAAAATGGGGAAATCTAGAGATAACAATAGAAACAGCAGCTAAAGAAGTGGTGGCAGGAATTAAGAAGGGAAAGAATACTCGAATAGGATTCCAGCAAAGAATGTTGTTTTCTAAAAGACAGAGAACTACACCTATAGGAAGTGAATAAGAGATAATACACAGATGAAAAAGGTATTTCGAACGAAATTTAGATGGTAGGATGAAGAAACCGTCATTATTGAAGAAGTAAAAACAAATATCACAATACTAGCAGAAGAGCCAGCGAGGGAAGAAGTAACGGAAATAGTAGGAAAGATGAAAAATTGAAAAAGCCCGCAAACTAATGAGATAGCAACAGAGGTAGCAATGGATAGAATATTTGATTTAACCAAAGAAGCGTAGGAAACAGAGGCGAAAAGCCAAAGACCCTAAGGAGTGGACGTTTTATCTTTTTATATGACGTTTGTTCTCAAATAGTAGCAGGCGCAAGTAGAATAGTTTTTACTGTAGTACTGCCAGTGATATCGAGAATAGTAGTCATAGAGCTGCTAGCAGAAGAAAGGAAGTACATTTACAATAATGGAGGAAGGGAGATAATCCTTAAAGCTAAAAGCGGACTCTTGACAAATGGCAAGAAAAATAGTAGAACAACGAAGAGAATAGCCAATGGACCAAGTCTTCTACGGAATATAAGGAGAATGGATTAACTGCAAGTACAGGAGCATGAAATATTCTTCACACAGGCCCTGACTGCACAAGGAGCAGACGAAAATGATGGACTGCAATAATTTTTCTATGAATAATATAGACACTGTGGAGCATATTATCTTTGAGTGTGAGCGATGACGCAGAATGAGAAACAAAGAAGCAGAAGAAAGAGAACGGCAGTGAAAATAGGGTAAACGCAAGAGGCATGGACTAACACAAGAATATTAAAGGATAGTCTAGCGCCATGATGACACATCTACAAAAATACTTCCATGGCGAACATACAGGAGGCACAATAAACGAAGAGGGGTTTTAAACGGTGGGCGGTTACGACACCTTCCCAGCCAAACCCGGCAATGCCCAAAGAGGATACTCTTTTGAAGCCATCTAGGAAGGAAACATATAGAAGAATGGGCACATCGTGTGATACAGTGGCAACCACGAACAATGAAGACAACCATCGGGATACCACAACAACGCTGGACTAACGACATCAAAGAAACGAAGAAACTGGTACCAGCAAACCTTGGTCAGGAAAGTCTGGAAAATGTTAGGAGAGGCCTATATTTAGCAATGGACAAATGAAGGCTGCAGAAGAAGAGTGACCAATTGATAAGTTTCTTTTATCATTGAAAAATGAACTTCTTGATAAGTTGCTGTTGAAACTAACCTCTATGCAGTCTAATCGCTTTCCAACCACTATTTTCGGCTGTAAATATGACTTTGGTCATCTAAATCAGCACTCTGTGTAAATGGTATTACCAATTTTATATCACGTGATAGATGACTGCTGTCCCATTTCTATAAAAACTATAACGTTCGTCAACCATAAAGGAGTAGCCCAAATTATGGCAAACTGTACAAAATAAGACTGTATTGTATATGTTGAATAAATTATATAATAGTTATTTACTATCCAGGTGGGATAAGAGAATTATTAATATACGTGTCTGTAAGCGGCAAACGAGTGCGTAGCACGAGTTATGTACGCACACAAGTATATTAATGATGTATTATCACACATGTATTCTACAAAATTTTATCTACAACTGCCCAAAATTGTAAAAAGTGCATTAAGAGAAATGTCCGATCTGTCATTTTCAACAATGTTTTAGTAAGCAAATGTCATTATGTCATTCATTTGACAATATTTCAGTTAGGTAATGAAGCCATTGCCTAACTGAGTGGTCTAATGAGCTTCATTACGTAACGGAAATAGTGTCTAATGAGTTACTTATACCACTGGAGTAGATATACAGTATTACAACCCTAGATAATATCAAGCTATGGATTAATATATCATTAGGTTATATGAGAGAAGCAGTCTAAAACAATACATGCCCTTGGTACCTATAAAATATTTCTGTACTGGAAAAGTTAGCGGCAATACATTTAAAAAAATCTGTAAAAGAGCAAAAGATCACCGTAGCTCTACGTGTAATCCACGCCAGAGGTGAAAGTCTTTTGCAATGTAAGGGATAGGGGAGCACGTTAGCTCAACGTGCAAGCCACGCCAGAGGCGAAACTCTTCTAACGATCGAAAGGAGAAAGGCGAGAATTTATAGGCAAGTGCCGTCGCGCTTGGGGCGGGGCTTAGAAATTAACACTTTCTACATAGAAGAAAGGGGAAAGCCTTCGTCCCGATTGAGATTATTAGCAGAGCTTAGGGGTGAAAATGGTATTAGATTGGCAGCACTCCTTTTGAAAAACATCTAAACATTTTAAAGTATTTGTGATTACTGATTTTTTACTGAAATTTAAACTTTTCAGAAAAAACTCGACCTAATAGCCTCTCATTTCAAACAGCTGCCTCTTCCAGTAGTGCATCACATTCCTGTCTTATTATGTAATATACTATTATACTAATATACTATCATAGATACTAGTCATACACGAAATTAAAGTACAATTCCGTCACTTACTCGCTTCAAAATTGTTGTTCTTAAGAATTTGTAATTGAATTAGTCTACTCAATAATTCTAGTAGGTAGTAATGTAAGTACTCAATTTAATTAAGCTCAAAGCATAATAAAAAGAGGTGTTTTGATATTGGCGTTTCATTTATTCCGTCTACAAGTAACCTCTATTTCTTGGCCACGTATCCTAAATGAACAAATCAATTGCATTTTAAAAATTTTTAAACATTTTCAAGCTGAAACTATCATTAAGTCTCACCATTTTTAAATAAAAAATAAAGTAGGTAAAGCGTAGAAACAGTGTAAACCGGCATTTTTGGAAATGCACTCAAAAATATTAATAAAATATTGAATGAAAATGCTATCCTTCAGCAACTTTTAAATGTCGCCAATTGGTCGAAACACATATATTTGAAACAATCAAAAATATTGGAAACCAGCATTATATTTAAAAAAAAAATCGGAAGCAATACGGTACATAGCCCAAGTTATTTCGAATAGAGAGAACAAAATTTGAAAATTTTTAAATTCAAATCTGTAACATGGCTTGGATTAGTTAAGTTTTTGTGGCGGAAACAGCCTTCTACTACAATAATTTGCAAATGAAAGCTATCGTAAACTTGTATGCAGTAAATAACAATTTTCGAGCCTTATGTAAGTGACTCAGAACAGCTATTTCATTTTTTTTCTAATTACTAGCAGATTTTGAACTAATTACTTCAAATTGCTTTATCAAATCAACACAACACATTTTTGGTATAAGTATATTGATAATATTTTATTTAATTTTATCAATATACTTATTTTGATTGTTGCATTTCTGGGCAAACGTTAAATTAATGTAAAATAGACATGTTTCCTAAACAATAGCAGAACTAATTACATTGCTAATTTAGAAACTGACATTCTAAAAATGTTACATATGAAAGCTTTTGAAAGAAGCTTTTTTTAAGTTTCGTTAAACTAACAATTATCAATTGTTGGCTAATTCTATACCTGTCTACAATATTTGCATATAAAATAGACCTAGAATGTCGCCAGAATCTAAGGTAAATATGGCCATTCAGCGTCCTTTAATTCATAAGTAAAAGCGCTCTGCACAGTTTAGCAAAACTTAAACTAATTCTTTTATATCGATATCGTATAACTTCTATGTAGAATTTTTGTTTCTGAATAAATAAACAAGATTTATACTGATTATTAGGCATCTGTATTGTAAATTAGAATTAGGTGTTTTACTAATTTAGGAAGATCCATATACCAGTGTTAAAAGTCCTTTGAAAAAAAGTACGGGCATTGTTCGAGTGCCTTGGGTTGTGCAACAACTCCACCATACCAGTTACGTTGCGTTTTCTTTTGTAGTTGGTTATCATTATGCCTTGTTATCTAAGCGAAAATGAACTTTAAAGGCTTGTTACTAACTTTAATGATAACAGCGAAAGTAAAAATTCGAAAAGGGGCGGTAATAATGTTAGTATTATTATTATTATTACTATTTTGTTCACCTGTTCTCTCAGTTTTACAGCTGATTCTGTAGTCAAATACATGGAATGGTTGTGCTATTATAGTTAATCGATTATTGTTAGTATTATTACAATCATTACTATCATGTTATTGTTTCCCCATATTTCGTGGTTTGTCGAATATGTGGCGGGTCTCTACCAAGTCAAATGATCTTCTATTGCTGATGTAGATATGTTATTACTACTGTTGCTATTTTAGGTATGACTGATATTATTATTTTTCTGATTGAATTTTTAATTCTCAGTCTTCCACTGGTAAATTCTGATAGTTGAAAGAGATTTAATTTTGTGTTTTTTTAATACTGTAATTATGATAATATTAACATGATTTTACCATATAGTAATAACATTGCACAAAAACGCTAAAATGCTAATCTTTACTAAAATAGATGAAATTTTCGTAAGACCAAATTAACTGAGAGAGATGATTGTTGGTTTTTTATACTGAAAAATAAGTTGTTTTTGAGACCTTCCAGAACAAGACTGCAATGGATATTTATGATTTGTTTTGAAAATCTATATTTTATCTAATTTTGTAACAGAAGTGGTAAATCTTCTAACACCTAAAGAAAGTTCAAATTTAATTTTTTTATTTGAAAAGATATTTGTTTTCCAATTTGAATATATAAGCTTCTGTATAAGATATATGTATTATAAATAAATAAATATCTCCAAACATTACTTGTAACTATTAAAGATAATTACTGAATTTGGGATGCCATAACACCCCACGATACCAGTTACGTCTGGTGAAACGATACTTGTTGCGAGTTAAATCAATTCCCACTAATTATTACTTGTATAGATCACATCCAGAATTTTTCATATAATAACATAAAAATTGAACCTTGAAATAATCGTTAAACTAACAGTTTTCAAATTGATTCAGAATTTTTAAACACGCACTCTGATAATGAAATTTGAAGCAATAAAAGGCTTAGAATGTCTATGTGCAAACTAATAATTTTTGAATTTATTGTTATTGGCTTTAAGTTTTTAACTAATATTTGGAAATAAAATACAGATTCGTGACTTTTTCTGGATTCTGTAAATAAGCTCAAAAATTATTCTTCTTCGAAACATGCATCTGGATATCTTAGACAAACTAACCATTTTCAAACATCTATAATTTTTTCGGTAAAAATTACAATTAAATCAAAATGTTTAAGACTTTGGAAACAAAACCGAAATAAAAAGTGTTTTCGAATGTTTACTAATACTTGGTAAAAGCTTTCAAATCAAAATTTATGTTTAGAAGTTCTATAATAGATTTTGTGTAGTTTAAGAGCTTTTTCTACTGATTATTAAAAACAACATTGATCTTAATCTTAATTCCAACAAAATCTAAAGTCATTTTTGCAGTAACTCTTTCATGCTAAGTATTTTTCAAAATATAATGTAATCATTACCTGGTTATAACGTCAAAATAGCTATACAAGGAAATGTGATTAATTTGTTCAACATTTTGGATTACTAAAGGATAGTTGACAGTAATAAATGGCGAGTCATATTTATTGAGATTTAGAACTTTATAACCTTTCATTCGGAGTTATACTACCCCAAATTTTTATTTAGTTAACGAAATATAATTAAACTAAAGTAAGCTAATTGAAATAAAATAGAAAATACCAGACAAACTCTAACTAAAAATAGAGCAGAGTTACAGCTCATTATTCCAAACTAAATTGACAAAATTAGAACTTATGCATAAGCGTTAATTTTTTTAAGTCCACAGGTTTTAGAAATGAAACATATTTTTGCAGTATTGTTATTGGTATTGGCATCGCTTTAATGATACACAATTTGCATTCTAAAAATGCACATCGTTTTAAATAATTTAGAAAACTGGATTGGAATTTCATAGCAACTGAGTATTCAAATTTTTAAAGAAGCTTTTCCACCAACAAATACTTTTCCATATAATTTTAAGGGTAGTAAAATTTAATAAGACGTGAATATTACTCAATTTACATTGTAACCCCTGCCAAGATTCACAATCGTTGCAAAAAAGGCAATAACGTATATTGGAATTTCATAATAACTGAGCATTACACATAGATTTTGTAAATATTGTTGCTTCGCCATTTTCAAAACTAAATGCGTTGTATAAAAAAAATAATTAAATAATAAATAATTATTTTGGAAATTGAAAAAGTTTGCTTGTTAAAGACATTCTAAATAGTAATTTTTGAAATGTTTCCTTATTTTATGGACGAATAATTGTTCAAAGAGTATTTCAAAATACCGTTTTTAGAATGTTTCACAGCCATTGATGAAGCCAAATCCTTACGAAGGTATTTCAAACAATCGTTTTTGAAATATCTCACAGACAAGAATTAACCCTTATTTAGGGGTTGAATAATACACAACAAACATTCAGCAGATCTTATCCAAAATTGCCCTAATGCAAGTCATGCCCAAACCGTTACAAAGAGAGAAAGGCTTACCTTCAGCATGGTGACCGGAAGGATGCTATCCACGAACCGAACCCTTAACCATAAGGACAGCAGCAACTAGAACCGAAGGAATGTCAAGAATTGAATGAATTTGCCCGGGAATCATAGGCTTATATACTTATGGAATCGTGATTCACAATCATGTATTTAGTACGGTACCGCAACGCTCAATTTTTACCATTTTTCTGCAATGTCGCGCATCGCCGCATTTTTACAGGCGAAGGAAGTTTCGTCCTGGCGACGTCACCTTTGCAGGCGTGCGGCTTCACCGCCGCTCGAACCTTTCTTCCACACGTGCAAATGCTTTATTTATTTGGTTGTTTTTATTTCAGTGTCTTCTTCCAGTTGCAAGTTGCAGTATACGGCATGCAAACGTACGTGTGAGAAATGCAGTCGCGAACGAGAGCGATCTGTCAGCGGTCGTGCAACTGCAGTTAGATAATGCATTGGGAAATCGCCGAATGGATCCTTTGTGGATTAAGAGCAAGGTTGCTTTGCGACATGCTAATTGATTTTTCATTAGCATTTTTCATTGCGATGGGAACGAGGGGAATTTGAATTTTTGTGAGGCAACTTTGCAAAATGAGTCTGATTGCGGCAGGTGGTCGTTGATGGATGCTGAGTAATTGGGGTTCGCAGATATCCGAGAAAATCAATTTTTTTGCTTTATGGTGACGCAGCATACGGAACAAACTATAGTTTTTATAATATATAGGTAGATCTGCAAACTCTAAATACTACTACACACTTAAAACAGACATTGCATGTACAAACTGACCCAACATTTGTAGCTGTTGTCATAACAAGAATGTTCCTAATCGCACTAACGTTATTTAGTAACCAGGGCGAATATTTACTCACTACAGCTGGACGTATTTTGGTAGCCCCTGTGATCTACCATGATATATATGTATATATTTATATGGATTGGAACCAACATAAGCATGTTATAATTGATCAATATTAAAAAAATATGCAAAATTTTTTGTATGAAAACAACACAACAATTTTTGACTTAGAATATGATTCCATAGTGACTCCAAGTTACAATAGTATATAGAAATTCTCACGACAAAACAATACTCCTGTCGTTATTTTTTGAGTTTCGAAGGTTTTCGGTTATGTGGTTTAATTTCAATAAAAAACATGATTTATTAGTAGATGTTAAAAATTGAACATGTAATTATCTTAACTTAGTAGCAATATGTTAGTTTTGTTAGTAGATAGCACTCATTCCGCCTAAAAATATTATTTTTTGAATAAATAAGTCAGTTCTCTTGGTGTAATATTTACGAGTTCGGACTTCTCAGCCTGACTACATCGGAATGGTGTGATATCATTTTTGGATATAGTGGTACTGTAGTATTTGATATTATGTAGCTTAGCTCTGCGCGTAATAGTTATTTATATATTAGAACGCCAAATTACAAATTGTAGAATGAAAGAAAAGTGGGAGGGCGGCAATTTCTCGAAATTTGCAATTTGATTTTCGCTCAAAATATTATATATTATTGCATTACAAGCATATTGTAATTGCTTAAATTGTTATTAACTATACTAAAATTAGTCCATTTTTGTAGAATTGTTAATAATAACTCCCGGAGCAGGAGATATTTAATTAAAGAGTATCTCCTTCACCTTCTACTAAAAGCATAGCTGATGTTCAAGAGAAACAGTGGCCAGAATATAAATACACTTTTAAATTCAAATACTGCGCAATTTTGCTCTAAATCTTTCCCATAATATTCATTCCTATTATCTGTTTTTGTACATTTGCCGTTGACACATCTTACAAAACGTCCACGAAAAACTATCCGTTTTAGGTTTGAAAGCAATGTATTTTCTATACAAAGAAAAGTTTAATATTTCCTTGGTTGTTTGCTACTTGACTTTGTTTTGAATAATGAATTCGCACAATTAAAATTATACTTTTATGTCAACCTCATCGATATTCATTTAACAAGTTCATTATGTCTGCAGGTTTCGGCAATACCAATAATTAAAATAACTTAGGGATAATAGTTTATTAGTCAACAAAAACAACTAATTTAGTTCAGTCGCTACTACTTTTAAAGCTGTATTTCACCTATGAAGATCTCCGTGGCAATGTAACATTTTACTGATGATCATGAATTAAATGATACTTTATTCAATAGTGAATAAAACAGTTCATAATCCATAGCAACTAACAAAATACATAAATGTTGCCGTGGTAACTAGGACACAACCAGATAGTACGTATGATTACTTATTTAATATTATTTATTAAAGTTTAAAAGTTATTCTACTGAGTGATAACGACCAAACCTGGCCATAGGGAAATAGTCGGTTTATATCTGTTTAGTAGAAATTAATGAAGTAGGTACCAGAAATCTGTAAAAACTATTTCCCATGTTAAATCCCTATGGCCAAGTTTGGTGGTTATCACTTGATATAATTAACTGATTGCATGAATAAAATGCCTCTTTATTCACTTGTACCACACATAACTATTTTTTCTATTTACTTTTTTAATAAATATTGTTCGTTAGCGCGCTTCGTGCAGAGATGTTTGAATTTTTCCCTTGCAAAAGTTTTCTATTTTTGTACCTTAGAATTATTGTGTAGATACTCCAAAGGGATGATTTTTAAGGGAACTATCCAATCAATGCAATTTCCGAATGATTATGAATGTTACTTGCGTTGCACCATGTTATACAGGGTGTTAATTAAGTACGTAGACAAACTTTAAGAGGCGATTCCTTGATCAATTCTAAGATAAAAAGTGCATACAAACATGGGGCCTAAACGGCTTCCTTTTCAAGATACAGGGTGTTGAAATTTAAACAAAAATTACTTTTTTTTCAAAAATCTGGAA
Source organism: Agriotes lineatus (assembly GCA_940337035.1). NCBI lineage: Eukaryota > Metazoa > Arthropoda > Insecta > Coleoptera > Elateridae > Agriotes > Agriotes lineatus. The sequence continues at coordinate 126,287 of CALNHX010001451.1, forward strand.
AACGCCTAGAGGTATTGTAATGAAACTTGGTGTATATTAGTATTTCATAAAGTGGCATTGTTTGGTCAAAATAAATGTAATTTATTTCCACCAGTGGCGTGCATCGGGGTCACCGCAGCTACCTTATTTCAAAAAAATCTGGTACGCCACTGTTTTTTAGTCAATACGACAAGTTTTTTAGCTTTATCCATTGAAACTATACAAAAGATGTATCTTTTATTTTTTTGATAGAATAAACATTTTGCGAGAAAAATGGAAAAATCTGTAACAGCAATTTCGTACATTGGACGTTAATGGGACCTAAACGGCTTCGTTTTCAAAATACAGTTTAAGGAAGCTTTTAAAAAATGTTATTTAATAAAACACAATCTTACAATAGCTACAAAACTTTTTTCTACAAAACAGTGGCGTATCAGATTTTTCTAAAATAATGTAACTGAGATCGCCCCGATGCACGCCACTGGTGGAAATAAATTAAATTTATTTTGACTGAACAATGCCACTTTCTGAAATACTAACCTACACCAAGTTTCATTAGAATACCTCTATCCGTTTTCCAAATTTTTGAAAAAAACTGTTTTTGTTTAAACTTCAACACCCTGTATCTCGAAAACGAAGCCGTTTAGGTCCCATGTTTGTAGGAACTTTTTATCTTAGAATTGATCAAGGAATCACCCATTAAAGTTTGTCTACGTACTTAATTAACACCCTGTATATTCGTCGTATCGCTTAATGTAGCTTTCTTTCGGTATTTCGGGTACTAAATTAGGAATTACCGCTTATGTAACATCCGAAATTTCTGGAGGTATACTTGGAATGTCGTCATTATCACTATCAATTTCGGAGAGCAAGAAGAAGAAATAAACTTTCAAAATTGCTCACACTGTTTCTTAGATTTAAAAACATCTTTACAAATTGAAAACAAAATTTGTTTATAGGCGTCGTTAATAACAAAAACAATTCATGCAGTTGCGAACTTCTTGATTGCAATCGTCATTTATTTGTCGGAAAAGTAAACTTTATCGCATTAAGCGGTAAAGTGACACTCCTCGAGAAATTATTAACTTTTCATTGTTTTTAACAATCGAAAAAGTTTGTTTTACTATGCGATTGTAGATATAGTACAGTAAAATTGTCGGAAAACACCCCGTCACCTTAAAAAAATTGGCCGCGGCGATTCCTCTTGCCCAGTGGTTTAGGGTCATTAGACAAGTGTAAAACCAAAAAGGCGTCACCCCACCCCTTGCCAAACAGCCGCCATCTTAATAACAATTGAATTTGTTTTTTCTCGCGATCCATTAGTCGCGCAGAAAAAGTTATTGAACAAAAAATGTTGGAAATAAAATCCTACATATTTTTTATCCTTGCCGCGATACCGAGAAGTTGGTATTTCAAACGGTAGAGGGCAACAAAGTTACTAAAAATTTGTTTCCGCCATTCTAGCTTTGTGGGGGTGGTTTTTTCCGAAAATTTCAAATGTGAAAGTTGTAGTGCTTGAAAAATTATGCACGAATCTCTTTTAATAATGGGATTGATTTAAATAGTCTCCGAGTGACAGCCCTTCAAAGTCCGCGCAGCGTGGGAAATGTACGATATATTCCGGGGCAGCGAATTTCTCTTTTGCGAGATAAAATCGCCACGTCACTCAAGTAGTTTCAATGTGAATAGGTTTTCACAACCTACAAAAATTCTACGCATTTTTGGTCATTGCCGCGATACCGAGAAATTGGTATAGGTAAAAGAAATGAAAATGATGGGAAAGGAGTATATGAGCCCAGAATGATATCATTTGGCTCAGATCCGTAAAGCTCTTAAATTTGCTGGTGTAATATTTATTATATAATATATTATGATAATTGCAATTGTTTGTAAATTTTGCCACAGGAATGACCAAAATTCAACAAATTGACAATTGCTTTACCACGTGCCATTTCTGCAAAAATAATACAGACACCCGACTGTCTATATGTTATTAAACAACAAATAGGTTGTTTCACTTCAACTAAAACATGCTACGGTGAACGAAATTATATTTTGATCGTTTGGGCCAAATGAAATGAATCGGTAATTTATTTTATTCAATTTTGACAGTTTAAAGTGACATTATTAACTCCATAACCTTCATAAACAGTTTATGATTCACAATTGAAATAAAAGTGTTTTAATTCACTAGAGAATTAAAAAAGTTTAATTCACTAGAGAATTAAAAAAGTTTCAATGAAGAACAACATATTTTTATTGTCTACAAATATTTACATTCAAATATTCTTTCTCTTTGTAGTGTGTAATATATAATTACTAAAATTTAGATCAAATCGACGATGAATGGGCAAATTTATATCTTAGTTTGAATATTTTTTAAATGTCTTATTCAAAATTTCGTCAAAATTGAATAAAAACATATATACGCCACTTGAATTAAACTACGTGCTCGTGAGCTCAACATCTTTTCGTGAATAAACATATCTTTAATTCACTTGGTGTATAATATTTATTAAAGTTAGTGTTTTCCGACTCCTTTTTGTAATGTGTTATTGTTAAAGCTGTTATAATACTGCTAAAAACGTCTACAATTACGATGTAAGAATATTGACCAAGAAGATTTTCTTTTGTGGGTACAAAATAAAGATACCGGAAAAATCTTAACTGTGCCAAATGATTTGATTCTGGGCTCGTATATTGAAAGTAATTTCTTTTTGCATAAACCCTAAGACATATTGTAGTCTACTCAGACACGTTTTCTTTTTTTGGAGCTGTTTCTTCGTCTTGGTTGGGAGCCTCGGACACAACCGAGTTATTATCGACCATGATAGAAATGTTGCTAAAACTTTTATTGAAAAAAGAGCTCACAACTTGTTATAAACGCAATGTGAAAAATTCTTGGAAAAAATCCGTGAATACGATTGCGAGTGCTGTTTCGTGATTGTATTCTGATTAAAAATGGGTAATAGTACGAGCGATAATGGTTTTCTTTATGTTAACCAAATGGCAGACATGGCATCCCGTTATTTATAATAAGTGCGGGATATAAATGATTTACATCTCTCCACTTCTCTGCGCTGCGCGGACTTTGAAGGGCTGTCACTCGGAGACTATTTAAATTAATCACATTATTAAAAAAGATTCCTGTATATTTTTTCAAGCACTACAACTTTCACATTCGCAATTTTTGGAAAAAATCACCCCCACAAAGCTAGAATGGCGGAAACAGATTTTTGGTAACTTTGTCGCCCTCTACCGTTTTAAATACTAACTTCTCGGTATCACGGCAAGGATAAAAAATGTGTAGGATTTTATTTCCAATATTTTTTGTTTAATAACTTTTTCGGTGTGACCAATGGATCGCGAGAAAAAACAAATTCAATTGTTATCAAGATGGCGGCTGTTTGGCAAGGGGTGGGGTGGCGCCTTTTTGGTTTTACTCTTGTCTAATGACCCTAAACCACTGGGCAAGAGGAATCGCCGCGGCCAATTTTTTTAAGGTAAAACGACAATTTTACTGTACTAATAGAGTTGATTTGAATATTGACATTTATTAAGCACGAAGCTAGCGACATGAATAATGGACATTCGTTAGCTTTCATCATTTGAAATGTGTTTGGAGATTGGAAAAGTTGAATATAAAGGTAATTCAGACTTCCGAACTGTTCTCTTCCACAGCGAAATTTTTAAAATGTTTCGGTACGCTGCCATCAAAAGTTAATATGTTCATATTGATGTGAAGTGAGTTGAGTAGTGTTATCATAATTTAAACGCGTCAATTCGCTGGCTATATTTCTCAACTAAATTAAGCAAAATCAGATACCTGGAGGGCACGTCTAGCTCAAGTCGAAGACGGCGTGCAGTAAATTAAATGAATGGAAACCGGGAGGGGCGCCAGCGAATCCAGCAAAACTAACAATCAACCAGGCATCTCAACTGCTTAAACAGACGATTCGCAGACTGAGTTCTTATAAAGGGTTAAGAACTATAGCTGCAAAAGAACGTTACGCAACAACAATAAATAAAACTACATACAATTACTCAAATATCACAGTTTACTATAAGATATGTCTCGGTGGAGTTGACAAGTGACCCAATAGGGCCTACAGCCAGTAATACTTAAATTTTATGGAAGATGCTAGATACAATCGGAGGAAAAGCCTCTCAATAATTTATAATTACACATTAAAAATACCTGGACGTACACACATTGGCATGGGCCTTACTTTCGGCTAGTGTACAAGTTCGCCTGGCTGGTACATGTAGTTGAAATGTAGATCCGTGGCCTGGGGCAGTTTAATTCATAGGCTCAACATGGCCCACAAAGGGGGCTTAATGGATATCCCTAGTATTAGGTGTGCTCTCATGAGATTCACGGAAGCTCTGCTTTCGGCACCAGCGGTTAATAGCCCAGCATGACGATGGGGCCCTGATTAGCCAAAGGTGGCCCTTACGCGAGGTCGCCGGAGGAAGAATCTTCCAGCCGCCAAATTCCAGATCGTGGATTGTGGCTCGGCACGTCAAGCTGACAACAAAATTGAACCCTAAGCGAAGCACGCCTAGAGGAGAATCCGCCGAGGGCGTTTACTTTCCAAACATAACTAAATTAACGACTTCGAAGATGGTAGCTGCTACGAACGGCACCAAGTTTCCAACAGGTAAGGCCAAAGAGAGCCCCTCGTAACCCGGAAACTCGCCAAAGAAACTAAAAACTTATCGGGGAACGGAACCATGTCCCTATCCGCGAACAAAAGTTCCTAACTCAGGAGCGCGCGGAATTTGAATCTATCCACAGAGCTACAATCCGGAGAGCGCTTCCCATGAAGTTACAAAAAAAAAGCAGAGTGAAGCGACAAATCTAACGAAAGCGCCATTTTAACGTAACAGTAGCTCAGTATAACTGTGTAGTTAGGTTGTATTCAGGGCATTGTAAGTGTTATTATAGTTTAAAATGGTTAATTAGTTAAAATCTGTTAATTGCATTTAATAGTTTGTTAAGTCTGCTACAGGAGGAATTTCTAAAAATAAAAAAAAGTAATGCTAAATAATACTCAATAATAATTTTTGAAGACAAGACACTGTGATCCATAAATTGTTGTGCGGCGTAGCAAGGTATTACCACTTAGCTCCTAAGCAGAATGGGGGGGAGGGGTAGCCTGAAAGCGCCGCTGCTTCGAGACGGTCCAAACCAGAAGACCTACAGCTGTTGGTGTCAATCGCCAAACCACATAATTGTTCCCATAACCTAACAAACAAAAATCATAAATAATTACTGTAACTCAATAACCCAATGTTGTGCTACCTATATGCGGTCAGCTCCAAAACATGACATACTATTTGCGCAAATGTTCAAAAGGGACAAAAGGCTATCGCGAATGTTCACATTTGTAAATACCAAAAAAATTATCAAAGGTATAAATTCCGATTATCATAACTCTATAATAATGCACAACACTGCATGCCGTGTTAAACCAGCAAAAGTACCAAGGCTTCATTCAACGGTTTACTATTTTCGGGTTTTTGTAAAAAAAATCCCGTTACTTTTAATACGAATATTATCACAGAAAATAATTGCTTATTGTGCCTATTGGTTGTGTTTTTGGAAACTACCAACACCAATACATTTCATTTAATAATAAGGAGGGTTCATTACTGCCTTAATGAATGAGCCAACACGCTACATTTGAGCATATCTTTACAAATCGATTTTCCGCGTTCGGAGCCCGATGCAATTTCGGGTGACATTTATGGCAGGAACATCCGCGCATCTTACCCGAACGGGCAAAACTTCCATTTGAAAATATATTTTTGGAACTTTTCCTCACTGTCCATCTTTAGCGTGCTTTTAAAACTTCCTTTAGTGCAACAATAGTTATTAAAATCGTCCATCATTCTAAATGCGGCATACGCCGCGGGCTACAGCTAGTGTTATATAGTTTAATATATTTGTCGTATTGTAACCTTTTTGTGAAGCTTTTATTTTGTCGCCAATGTAATTCGTTGCGTTGATTTTATTTCAAGTTTTATCTCATTTACTATTAGTTGTTAATGTAAAATTTGTTTCGTATAAACACAGTTCTCTTGTCAAGATGGAATCCAAATAAACTGGCTATACTCGCTTTAGAGTAAATTGGTGTACGATTTTTCTCGCAATTGCTTACATGAGCACCCGTCTCCTAACAATACATGGCAACCAGGCGAAAACGGAGTACGGATGCTGACTTTCGCATTTGAAATTAATTTACTTTAGAAAACGGGTTTTCAGCGCATAAGGAATTTTGCATCCAAATGTCTACTACACCTCACACTGTGTACTAGCTGTCCACGAATAACAAAACAAAGCCTCAGTACTCCATCGCAATTATCGTTACTGCGTACAAGAGTTGTTTGTTAAACATGCCCTACGTTAGGTAAATAAATGCGACTAAAAATCGTCAAACCACTACAAATCAACTGAAAATAAATAGAACTACTTCGAAGGTATCTGTACGATAAATGGGCTTCTTTATTAATTAGGATTTATATTTAATAATACAATAAATAAAGAGAAAATAGGTACGGAAATTTAAAAAAAATTAAAACTAGAAAACATGTTAGTATAATTATTACGAAACTACACCTAGGTACACAATAACAAAAGCTTTCGAAATGAATACGTATAGTACGTGTATTTTTTGTAATCAGAAAAACTTCTGGACTCGCAGATTAACCGGAAATTCCTTCTTTTAATAACTCCACGCCCTCTCCTCTGTAGTTAGCTGGCGAGCCCTCAAATACACTTTAGTAGCGTACAATATTTGAAGGAAGCTTCCGAGGTGGACAAATCCGACAAAGTGAAATTTTCTAAATCCATGAGCAATAAAAAGCACTCAACCTCAGAACCAGATTAAGAAAACTCCTCCATTTTATGAAACTAAGAGCATATTGGAATAACTGGCACAGCTAATTCACGGTCCCCAAATATGATCACCTAAGATTGATTTTTGTAATAACATTGAAAACAAACATGAATCCTCAGAAAGATGTCCTGAGGAAATTGGTATGGTTAATAGCAGGAAAATTGTCCCATTCAGCATTCCATTAAAATCATGGGGGCCATTAGAAACGAAATATTATTTATTATCAGCTCCATAGCTAGATTTAGTTAGCTTAGATTTAGTTTGTATGATCGCCACCTTTATCACACAGTAGAACATACATGAGCTAGCTAGGTATGTAAAAAATAGGTAATTTATAGCTTTCTGCATAACGAAACCAGTTGCTTAAATACAGTAAAGAAGTGGTAGATCAAGTGACGTAATAGTTGATGAACTGGTCTTAAAATCAAATTTATTATTATCCAAAATGCTTAGAAAAGCTAAAAATATTGCACAAATGATATACTTATCTATTACCAACCTTCACTAGCTGTTTGAAACTAGCAATTAAATTATTTTCGATTATCATCCAACCAGTGAATGCGGCCTACCACAGCTGTGGATTTAAATCATACTACAACTACCACCGACTTGGTTTACTACCGATTTTGTGACAACTATATGAAATGCTATCAAATTGAAATACCACCGACTTGGGCTATCACCGATGTGTACAATTCTAATCGCATGCTAAAGCGTTTGCTGCAGCACATCTTACCTGAGCGCTCACGAAGAACAGGCAGTCAATTTTAACAAGGTAAGCCACGCTGAAATGAAAGAACTGATAGAAGAGGTGAAGTTTACGGAATGCATAATAAGGAAAGGAAATAATTGGGTGAGCCCCCCTCCAATACTAACTTCTTAAAAAAAAATGAAGCCATTCAATAAGACTGACAACAGAAAAATTGCATCATAGAAATGAAATTCAACATAATACTGTATATGTCTAAATTAGAAATAAAAACAACTATATGTATATGTTAAGCAAAGTCATATTGGTTACGACCCATTCCCAGAGAGCTACAATGAATAGAATTCTGTTACAAAACATTAAAATAAAGAGGAGTCATTACAAAGTGGGGAAGACTAATACTGCCATAGGGATAATGCAAGAAAAATTAGAAATTAAAAGATCGTTAAAGGAAAAACAACAGCTGCACAGCTTAAATAAGGTAGTATAAAAAACCGTATACCTAAGCGTTAAACTAAAAAAAGAGAAGAGTAATACAATTCGAACCCTGAAGTGCATGCACGATTCTGCAGGTGAAGGAAATAAAGAAAAAGGTAGGTGAATTATTACGCTAGAAGAGATGTTGAAGAATTGCAAGCAATCAGGTTGTCGGACGAAACTCGAGAAAATATTAATGTTGTTAGGTATAATGTTAGTTTTCGTGAATTGTTTTGGTTTTCAGCAATCATTAGATTGCCTTAACCAATTTTTAAGTTCTAATTTCCAAAATCCTTGTGCTAGACATTTTTAGTGGCTTCTGATATCTGCTTTTTGGAAACTACCGATATATAGGAAAAGCGATATCTTGTATCCATTTGGCAAAACCATTTAGCTATTGCGTCTGGTGCTGTGCTAGAGATTTTTCCGAAGGATGCTTCATTGTTCACTTTTGAAGTGGATTCCATCTTTCCTTGGTTGTGCAATTGCCAAAATGCAACTGGTTATACCAGAATAAAATAGTATTTAGAAGCAAATTTCACCTGACGTGTTTCTAAATTATTATACTTTAGCTCAGTTGCCACCCCCTGGAGTACGGTTATATTAAAGTTATCGCCTGAATATCTGCAAGTTCTCAGTTCGGCACATGAATTACGATTGATCATTGTGCTACGCAAATTCTTGCCCAACATCGCGAGCTATTTCGTTGCATTTCGTGCGCAGAACTATCCACTCGTCGGTACGGATAGCCTCATGTTGTCCTTGTAACAGCAATATGTAGTGAAGACGTGTGGGCCAGGAAATTCCCTCTGCAGTTTTCAGCGCGTAAGGTAAAGTTGAGGAATTTAAAGCTGTACGTTTTCCGATTTTTTTTAATACAATCTAACTCAAGCTTGAATCTTGAAGAACTTTCTCGGTCGGCTATAAAAGTATCTTCTTCTCTGCTGGCCCAATACCCACTTGAATGCCCTCTATTACGACCTTGTACTAAGTGGAGGGTTAGTATTCCTTAGTGGGTTGCTAGGGTAATCCGTTTTATGTTTCCCACTGGTTCCTTGTTTGCAGCTGTGGTTTTCTTTTCTATGAGCTGTAAGGCAACTAGTTTTTCCTGTTTTGGTTTGTGCCGTTTGGAAATAAACTATTTATTAGTAGCTTCAGCGTACTTATGCGAACGTTTTGTCCGTCCGTCCGTCCGTCCGTCCGTCCGTCTGTCTGGATCGCCTGTAACTTTCGAACGGCTACAGATATCTAAATTTTGAAAGGGGGCAAAGTTGTTGCTAAGGTCCCGAGCACCTTCATGCGCTATTTGGTTTTGGCGAAAGGTGGCGATTTTCCACTTTGCAAAATTTCCAAGCATTTTAGCACAGTGGCGGCTTGTCCACTTGGCGCCATCTACAGAAGTTCGGTGGTCACGTTTTGAACTACACATTCTGGGTGCACTGCAGTGCTGAAGCTACTCTTTAGACCTGTACTTGAGCAGTTTATTGCATCTACTAGCTTAGTAAACACAAACGTTAGATGTAGGGTTGTATCCTATCTTCGTTCAAATAAGAAAATGTGTTCAATAAAAGGGAAACTGAAAGAACAACCTCTATCAATGCATATGTATCAGCATCGATAAAGAAAAAAAAATTCTATGCAATTTTATTTTGAAAAAAATTGATTGCATCGACATTGACAAAAAGTTAGTGAAATTTTGCTACACTATTTTATTGGATGTCGTTATCAATCGCTTGCAGCTAATTTATACCAGCTAATTAGATTATTTCGGCTTAGAGTTGCTTCAAACTTTGCAAAATTTCCGATGTCTTAAAATTCGACTGTGAACAAACAAAACTCTTAGCATGCTCTATTCCAAGTCACAACATTAAATATAATTGTTGATATATCATGTATATTAATTTCTTGATTTATCACTTAGCAAATGTAAAAAAGGAACTTGCATGTCATAACACAAAAATCTAAAAACTGCGCGTCTCTGAGCCCATTTAAAGCGGCGCGACCTTTCCCCAAGCACTGTTAATAAGGAAAAATTATGAACCAAGCTTGAGTGCTCGAAGCGAGTCGTGATTATGAATTATGAATTATGCTCACGCTGCGGTGCTTAACCTGACGTCTGCAGCGAAATGTGTGTCCACCGATAGACAAATTAGTGTTAATAGAAGCGCCTCAGCAGGACATTGTCTTACAACAATTACAACGAGCCGATTTTTGATCCCGGCTTCACACTTCGGCTCTCACGTTTCACATCAGCAGTCGAAGATGCCTTGTTACTTAATTCTGATGGATCGAGGCGAAATCGATCACGATTTCAGCGTTTTTCATAAGGCAGCTTTTCAGGCTTCCCCAGAGCGCGAGTGGGACGTGACAAAACTAACTCGTACGCTCTTGAAATTTGAAGTTTTCAGTGCTTGCTTCATGGTTGTGTCTATTTATTTATTTGTTCGTGTTGGATGTATTGGACAAAGGTACAGAGTTATATGTTTAAAAAGAGTACCCACGTGGTGAACAGAAGATATCAAGAAGATAACAACCAACTGGATGAAAGCAGCACAAGACAGGGAGGCTTGCAGAATTTTAGGGGCGGCCTGTATCCAACCTTGGACAAAATGAAACACTGCATGATAATAATAGAGCTATATGCACAAAAAGTGAGAAAATAGGAGCATGTATACCGGATGACCAGGATATATGGTACAGATGTTGCTACTATCGGAATCATTCCTCTTCGTGTTCTAGGCCTGCGAGCAGTTCTGTGCGGGTTATTCTTGCGATAAATACCACTAACATTTGTTCTACCTTCTCGCACTTCTTTCTGATGGTCTTCCTACATGCTCGTTCCTTGGTCTCCGTAGTTTTCTTCTCCATTTGGCTATGTCTCATATGAGTGTTTTTCTTATAAAGCTGGGCATTATAATTTTTACAGTATATTCACAGATAATTTTCCCCGTATGATGTCTCGGAAGAATCCTGATATTTGTGCTGTTTTTGTTTCCTTATTTTCGCAGAATACTCAAGCTTGCCAACTCGATACTCAAGTATGCAGAACTTACTCTGATCATGGTGGCTGCTAGAGTAGATGAAATAACTGCAGAAACAATAATTAAGACCATCGGAGATATGGGGGAAAACTTGGAGCATGAACTCTCCTCGAAATTATGAAACTCACGGCAATGGCCAGATGATCATTCAAGTAATATTTGATTAATCCTCAATAAATATTCGAGTCATCTTCAATGCTGATTCAACTGTTCGTGCTACCTTTGACCGGTTCAACTGCACATCGCATGCTAGAGAAAAACGCTGCCACTTGGTACTACTAGATCTATTCTGACACCTCTGCAACACCCGTGCTGAGACGTATGTGAAGGATCCTCCAGCCTTTTGACCTCCATACAAAGTATGATATTTTGCTGTACTGGGTGCATACCTGGAGTCGCAGATAACCGCTTCTGGACTTTCTGCTTCTACAGAAATCGTATAACTTCTTGAATTTTCAACTTCGCGTGTCTTATTATCTCTTATTTGGTAATACTGGTTGCTTTTGGCAGCGTTCAGTTGATCTACTTTCTAAATGTATTGACAATTTTGCAAATTTCTTTGGAATAAAGGGGCTTGTCGTTTAAGTTTGCGTTTACTTTTGGGTGTGATACGCTACGTTATACACTATTTATAACTGCGCTTGGTAACCCAAACATTACATAAATACACAATGTTTCTGATTTCAACTCGTGCTTTATGCTTCGTCTAATCGATACCAAGCGCTCTTAATTAATCAAATGATTTTCTGCTTGCAATTAACCCACGTATACTGTACGTTTATTAAGTCTTTCACCTTTATTTATATGTTAATTATTAGAAACTAGACTTCGATTTGAATCTCTATGTCGATTGGCATTGTTTGTGTTACTCATTAATTGTTGTTTTCTTGAGCGCTTATTTTGCCGTGTATCCCTATTTAGTCCATCTTTGTGTCTCGACTACCCCGGATGAGTCTGTGTGATGTGTCACGGTAAGTCATAGAAGCTGGCCCCATAACTTTCGTTTAGGTGCAACGATATAAGTGTGTTTCCTATATCATTTTGTCCGCGGTCCCTCTTCGACTTCCGCTTGTGAGTTTACCATTTCTTTGTAAGATTTCCATGAGTACATTAAGCGCATACCCTCGTTTTGTTCCGAAATTTGCAATCTACCTACTAATTGCTGCTGCATTCTTAATATTCTGAAATAAAAGTAAGCAATAGGCGACTTGTAGCTATTAAAGTAATTAATGGCACATTTTCTAATCGGTAATCATTAGTACACCTAAAATTCAACAGTGCTGGAGGTGGTGAAAGAAAGCCCATTCCGCCGAATTCCTCCATAAATTAATCGGCTCGCGAAGCCAATTAATTTTCGTTATTCAACAAATCTGCCCATAGCGATCGCGCTTGAAAAAGGCAACGCATCCTCTCACCGTAGGAATCGGCCAACACAATTTCACAATTTTTCCACGGCCCGATATACATATAGGCCGAGCATAAATTCCCTCGGCCGCCATAAATATCGCATTTATGCCCGATAATTGCGGTAATTACGCGAGGGCTCTCCCATACAAATTAATTGAAACATTCCGCCGCCGCTCGAGTAAAGCTGCATCGAATTATTACCTATTACGGCGAAGAGGATCCCGTAATTGTTCGATTCACTTACCTTCGCGGATGTATTAATTGAAGACGGTTGCGCAACCCGCCGCGGCAGACATGTGGCTAAACTGGGTCTAAAAGTTTGTGAAATATGGGTCTTTTATCAGGAGCACTCTCGCTCCGGCACGAACGTCTCCTCGAGAGCATCCTCTTACTGCGCATCCTTCAGCGGTTCCCAACAATGTCACCGGCGGTTCTTTTCCGGGCCAGCTGAAGCAGGATCTGGTAAACTTTGCATTCCATTAAGACAACATAGGAATGTACAACTTTTTTAATCTATCTACCTGGTGAAAACGTAACACGGGCAAATCAATCATCTGGTGCCAGGTTAATTTATCCACATTTCAGTGAAAACCTCGTCGAAACAATGCAACAAACTGATATTCAAATTAAGGTGACAGATCAGCAGCCTGCACTTAGTCCTTCGACAATCTCCTGAAAAAAGCAAGAACTAATGAAAGTATTAAAATGGGTGTACAACAGGCGCGTAGGAGCGTTTTCTAGACTGCGGGGGCCATTCTATTTTCAATAAAGACTTACACCTCTAACTTGATCACATTAATACGAGCTATAATATTTCTTATTATCAATTTTTAGTTTTATACTATAATAGTATATTGTAGTCACTGGTTAAATAAGTGCTATTTTATTTAAAAAAAAAAAAACACTGTACCATAAAAAAATTAATTAAACAATGAACAACGTTTATTATCAGATTTTCACATAAGCAAAAAATACACATGAATAAGCAAACTTAAATAAATATAGAAACGAGTTTCCGAAAAATAAAAAGGGTATAAATAAAGATTAAAAATAATAAAACACAAATACAAAAATAAATTCAATTAAGAAACTATTATTTAGAAACCTGTACCAAAATCAGAAATTCTAGTTGGTAAAGCACCTACTATTGTTCCACATAATAAATCAATAAATGTATTTTATCTACTCCAGCGGGATAAGTAACGAATTACGTCACTCATTTGACACTATTTCAGTTAGGTAATGAAGCTCATTACACCACTCAGTTACAGTGGCGTAACTTCAAATTTTGGGCCCGGGGGTCGTGATCTTCACCGGGCCCCTTAATTGCCAAGTGTAAGTCCTATTCTTGCCAAAGCATTTTTGGTTATCATTTTTCAGTTATTTTTTTTTAATTCATAAACAGAAACATCAAAGCAAAATGAACAATAGCGAGTGTTTTTTTCCGGACTCATTGAAACTTTATACGGGACCGAGTTTGTACCTGCCGGGCTTTTAACATCATGAGGCCCGTTGGGCCCCCAGAAGTTCAGGGCCCGGGGGCCGCTGCCCGCTTTGCCCCCTCGGTAGTTACGCCACTGCTCAGTTATGTAATGGTTTCATTGCGCAACTGAGTTGTGTAATGACTTCATTGCGTAACTGAAATAGTGTCAAATGAATGAGATAATGACATTTTCCTACTAAAATATTTTTGAAAATGACATCTGACATTTCTCTTAATGCACTTTTTTCAATTTTAGGCAGTCGTAGATAACATTTTGTACAATACATGTGTGATAATGCATCATTAATATACTTGTGTGCTTACATACACGTATATTAATGATGCTGTTATCCCACTTGTATAGTAAATAACTATTATCAAACCCGCGCCAATCGGTTGTTCAAAAAGGCGGTTAAAATCTTAATAGTAGGCATCTTTTGGAAACAACCTTGCAGCTGTACGGCAAATACCCGATAAGAAAAGTGTTGTTATAGTAGTCTCATTTCAATTATATCCGACCACACCGATTACTTTCTGGAATAGTGATATTTAATATCGTTCACTCGGTGGCAATAAAAAATAAGGCGATTTACAGACGCGGGTTTTAATTACAATTCAAGTTCATATATGTTCATGTTAGTGGTTGCAAGAAATACGTAAAATTACAAATTATGATAAAACTAGAAACAGATATTTTTGAGGGGGCCAGGCCCCTCTGAAAATTATTTGAGGGGGCCATTGGCCCCCGTGGCCCCCGCGGCTCCTACGCGCCTGGTGTACAAGCCGGCGATTGAAACAGACTTCTTACTAAAATGCTTAATACTAAACCCCAATTACGGCATTTTTATGAAAATAAATAAAACAGGGCAATAGAAGTAATGCCAAATAAAAAGGGCTCTGAAATTTTACGAGCAGATGACAATTTAAAACCACAAAACCTTTAAATATGTTTATTTTAACATTCAGACATAGCGAGATATTAATAAAGTATTTGAAATCACAGATATAATGGCTATTCGAGTTAAAATACAGCCAACTAGAAAACCCAAGCTACTACACGAATGTAAAAAATGTCAGGCATACGGACGCACTCAAGATTATTGTAGTAAAGAGCCTCGATATGTAAAATATATTGGCAAACATATATTTAACCAAAGGCTGAAAATGTGGAACCTAAAAACAAACAAAAAGAGAACCAGATGAGAAAAGCAGATTACCTAACCTATAACAAACGGTTAGCAATACTAAACCAGAAGTACCAGGCCAAGAACTACAAATTTAAGTGTGACATACAGTCAGAAGTTAACAGCTGCAGTAAATATCAATAGAAATCGCCAGTATACGTCGACTGATAAGACTCTGCAATTGATGCTGGACAAATTAAACAAACAGGAACAACTGCCTTGCGCCAATTAGATTAGAAAAAGGCAAGTGGGCTAGAAATAATGAAAAAAAACAGTGAGATTCGCGAATGGCTTAGAAGAAATCTTTTAGCTTCACAAAACCCAAGACGAAAAACCAGCTCTTCAAATTGCTCAAGAAATAGAACTCAGCTCTTCTAAAGAAGTAATTATTAAAATAAAAAAGAGCATTAATCCTGAAAAAGCTTGTTGATTTGACCTAATGACTGGTTAAATCCTAACACCAAGAAAAGCAATAGTCAAATTAACCAATTTGATTAATGCTGCTTTATTACTAAGGTATGTCTCCATACTGTGCAAAGTCACAATTATAATGACGCCTAAACCAGGAAAACCACCCTATGAGGCCTCTTTATACAGATTTATTTGCTACATGTTGAGTCAAAAGTCTTGGAGAAAATGTTACTTAAAAAGATTAAATCAATGATTGAAATAACACAACTTATTCCAAATTACTAATTTGTATTTAGAAATAAGCACCCGACCATCGATCAAGTTCTAACTAAGATCGTAGAAAAGATTTACGGGTAGAGAAAGATAACTTTTACACAAATCACGAAATAACAATATGAAGAAAGTTGTGATACAACTTGGATGAGTATATAGCTTATCTTACATATTTTAAAACTCATTAATTAGAAAAGGGTCGACAACCAGATTGTAGGATTTTCGATAAAACTAAAAACACCTTTTAGGAAATGTATTACCAAAGTGTACAACATTGGTAAGTTGTACACCATCCGTTTCTATGCATTGCTGTAATCTGCTTCTCAAATTCTGAATAAGGCGATGAAGTAAATCTTCTCTATCATTAATTAGGTTATCTCTTCACAAATCCCGTTTTTGAGCTCATGAATTATTTGAGAATGTGCCAATACATTTTCAACTTTACAAATTCCCAAATAAAAAAATAAGTGGCTTTTTTAAGCCTGTAAAACAGAATCGATCAAAATATACCACTGTACTGTGAAGACTCCTGGATTAACAAGTCAGTTAGTTACCTACAGTACCTGATGCTTTCAATATCACTTTTTGACATACACCCCATCAATAATTTGTTCGTAGTTTAGCAGCTGTCCGAGTGTTGATGCTGAGTATTTCGAAATGAAAACAACAAACATGTATTTAATTAAACAAAATTTGCTAAGCTGACTTGAATGGGTTGACCGAATAGAAAGATGCTAGCGCTTCTCTCATATAGCTTCTCCAGTTGCCTAAGTGGATGGTTGGTTATTACCCATCGGTAGCTGGATTGAGTATTGCATTTTCTCGAAAGTGCAACTTAATTATTGTGCTCCCTTTCTGGTGCTGGCGATTTGGAATTGGTTTATTATACTTGTGCTGCAACGGCATATCTCTGGGAGAAAGTGCTAGGTTACTTTTATCCGACGCCTTACGTCGCTCGACGATTTTATTACTCGACTCTTTATCTGCTGGCGGTCAACGAGCTTGCCCCTGAAATGTTTGAGCGCCTACCTGCTATTTTTTTCCGAATCCCCTGCAGTTCAGAGATGACGCCTTGTAGCTGTTATCTGAGTTTTAAATTCGATGCTTTTTTCACTAGAATTGCGGATGCAATTTGTCACTCGCGACACTAATTACTCAGTTTAGAGCACTAGTCACTTAGTTGCGGGTATTTTTACCTAAAATGTTACATAATGGAATAGCAGATTGTAACACAAACGTAAGTTTGTCTGGTGTTACCATCGGAGCATATAAAATATCTCAATAGCTCAGCAACAGATGATATAAATAACTCGACAGTATTTTGATAGTGTTCTGTCTATAACAATGTTGGTAAAAACGGTAACAATATACTATTTTGATAGTATTTTGTATGCTAGAAAGTGCATAAAGGAATTAACCGGTTATCGTTTTGTCTACTAGAATGTTTATAGAGAGCCCAACTCGATAGTTGGAATGTTGGGTAAAGGGGCTAACGCTATAATATTTTGTCTACTAGAACGTTAATAAAGAGGTTAACTCAATAGTGTTTTGATGGCTTTTTGTCTTCTAGAACATTGATAAAGGTGCTACAAGGTATTGCATACCGAAAGGTTGGTAAAAAAGCTAACTCGATAGTATTTCGTCTGCTAGAACGCTGCTAAAGCAGCTAATGTTTTGATAATGTTTTAACTACTACAATTGTTTATAAAAGAAGCTAACTCGATAGCGTTGTGACAGTGTTCTTTCTATTAAAACATTGATAAAAGACTAACTCAATAGTGATTTAGTGGTATTTTCTCTATCAGAACGTTTATTATGGGGTTAACTCGATAGTTTGTTGTCTATTAGAAGGTTGGGTAAAGCGGCTAACGATGTAATGTATTTTGTTTAGTAGAACGTTAGTGAAAGGGCCAACTTGATAGTGCTTTGATGGAATTTTGTTTACAAGGTTTTTCTCCTTCCTTCTTTAGTTTAAGCATTTTGCCTCTCTTTCGTTTGTGTTGGGATTGTCACTTCACATCTTTCGCGGTCTTCCTGTACTTCTCTTTCCTAACAGGGATTCGTCCCGTGCCACTCTAACTATCCTTCCTTCGTTGATCCAGTTGATATGCTCATTCCATTCGTGTTTTGTACTTAGCACCCATTCATTAGTATTTTCTAGTTTGCATGTTCTTATATCTTTGCTTCTTTTCCTGTCCATTAACGTTTTCCCAGCGATTTTGTGCAGCACTTTCATCTCGTATGGCTCCAACAGTCTCTTGGTTTTGATGTGTCTGGGTGGGTCTTTAGGGTGTGTGCCATTGTTGGTCTTATTGAAGATTTATAAATTTTACTCTAAATAATATATAACGGCAGTCTTTTGTATATCAATATACGAAAGGGGCCATAATTATATAACGGGTGTTCATAAACAGTCGTCATCCCAGTAGGTTTTGACTTCAGAAACGTATGTCTATTAAAATTGAGAAAAAATGCGCTATGACAGTACTCATTGACGTTTCATTGTGTTGCACGAATTAATCAAAGACATAACATTTTGTTTTTCAAAGCAACTGGGATGACGACTGTTTATGAACACCCGTTATAACAGCAATGAGATAACATGAACAACAAAATAGAATGCTTGAGTAAGAAAGAGATGACCATACGATAAAACTATTTTAGTAGGCATGTTTAGTTGACTTATGTCATAATTAAAATAAGCGTCATGCCTACTCGAATATTTACTACTATGCTTATCTTTTTCTTACTCAAGCAATACGTGTTATTTTCTTGTTCATGTTATCTCTTTGCTGTTATATACAGTGCTGTCGTAAAGTAGTGGATAAATTCGTTAAAAATTCAAGAAATAACTTTTGGAAAAAACACTCGGACCCGTCGATTTTTATGTTTATTTGGGCATTTTTTAAAATAAAAGGCATACATACAGGGTGTCCCTCGTATGAGGTATGGCGTTATCGATGTTTTTTTAATGGAAACCCCTTTTTTTTATCATGGAATCTGAAAGAATGCATCTTTTTTCTTACGCTAAGGTAATATTTGTGTATAGATCACATTACCAAAAATTAAGAAAAAAATTTTTTTAAAATACTAAATTTGATTTTAAGAAGTATGATTTTACGCTTTTATCGATGACAGCAATCAATAAAAAACATATCGGTCGTCTTAGTTACTGTCAGGCAGCCAACGGTGCACAATTTGTACATTTAATTTAGTTGTTTTTGAAATTACTATTGCAACTAAATTAGTATCTTTTTTCTTAATTTTTGATCATCTGATCTACATTCAAAAATCAGCTTAACGTAAGTAAAAAGATGCCAGCTTTCAAATTCCGTAATAAAAAAGGGGGTTGCCATTTAAAAAAAAACATCGATAACGCCATACATCATGCGCGGAACACCCTCTATGTATGCATTTTATTTCAAAAAATGATCAAATAAAAATAAGAATCGACGGTCCAAGCGTTTTTTTTCAAAAGTTATTCCTTGAATTTTTAACGAATTTATCCACTACTTTACGAAAGCACTGTACTATAATTGTGGCCCCATCGGTATATCACCAGATAATCAGGGTATTGTTTTTGGCCTTTTCCTATGTTTTTGATCCCTTGTAGAGCGTAGGTACCAATGTGTTCTACCCTATTGTAAAGTGATATGATGTTCTTCCATTTCTTTTAACTTTTCTTTGCAGAATCGTCATCTTTAAATCAATCCGGTTTCAAGGCAAAGTTTCGATTCTAGGAGCATCTGTAAATTTTTACCTCAGGCAGGGTACTAGCCGGACTTAAGAGCCTTCCCTTTATGCTGGTTTGGGACCGGCAACAGGACAACTGAGCTACTAATTCGCCCAGCAACCATGCAGGCTAAGTTTACTAGCAAATAGGTAAACTCGAGTGCAAAGTTCGTAAAAAGGTTTACTTCACTGTAATAGTGTCCATTGAAACACTGCAAGGAGGCTAAATCGATACTGTTTTGTTTAATAGAAAGTTGGTAAGTGAACAGATTCGCCTGGAGGCTGTAAAAATCAGGCGTCCGTTACGTTATTTTGCTGGTTCCATCCCTTATGTTAAGCGCAGAACTGAGACAGCAGTTTCCGCTTTAAGACAGCTTAGTCATGCCACTTAACGGGATGATAATTCGTCACTGTGTGAGATGCAGCCTCACATCCCTTAATTATTTATAGGCTTGGACCCACAGCGACGCAGTAAGTGAATCTAACAAGTAAATGCAGACTGGTTTATTACAAAAATAATTGTTCTATATATACAAACAAATTTGCTTAGATCATAGTAATATACAAAGTTCATTTCTAATAACAGGTGCAATGTATTATATTCAGTAGGTTAATTTACTAGTCTTGCAAAACAATACTCAGCGGTTTTGCTTCCGTGATATGATATGGACTCCATGAACTCGAGCGTCTTTTATGCTGAGCTGCGATTGTAGGCATTTAAACCTTGTCACGGCCTTGCGTAATTGTGTACGCGAAGCCGTGTAAAAATGCTGAGCGGCGACTGCGAGGTGTTTAAACTTGACTGTGAGTAGGTCGCCGCGCTTGCATAATGCAATATTGCGTTTTTGGTGGCTTTTAATTTTTAGAATGTTTCGTAAAATTTAAATGAATAATTATAAATTTATATCTGGTTAATCTGTTAAAGACAAGATTAAACATATTGCCAATTTTAAGCCACAAAAAAGCAAACCGATAAATTATATTGTTTCTTCGAGATTGAGCGTTTTGAGAGGATATTCTTCTGCCTGGGGTTGTGCGGGTGGTGGCTTCCTTCGTGTTATTCGTTGCCGAATGTAGTAGATAGCTCCTAGTAGGGCAGCGGTTCCCAAAAGGCTGCCTGTGACCCCAATAGACAGGTGAGAATGATGTCGGATGGCTTTCCAGGTGAAGTTTTTTATATGCTCCTGGAAATCTAACTGCGATGCTTGTAGGTCTTCGAAGTGGTCTGACTGAGTTAGTACAGGTTCCTCTGCGATTTCTGAAAATGAGTTTGTTGTGATTGGGTTGGTAATATTGATACTGATAGCCTTGGAGTATCCAGCCAGGATCTTGTATTTTCTGTTGTGCCTTGGGGTTAATGTATTCCTCGCAGTTTGGATGATGCAATCCGATGAAATTTGAATGACACCTGTAGTGTTGACGGTGACTTCTTCCCTGTTTCCACTACAAGTGATTGCTATGCGGGTTGGTTTACTGACTACAAATAGCCAGGTGTTTTCCATGTACAATTGTTTCCAAATAATGGACTGGATGCGATGTCTTCGTAGGAGACATTGACTGGTTTCTACTCGGTGATATATATCGTCAATGATGCAGTTTGGGTTGTTTTCAATTCCTTTAACTACCGTTGGACTGCAAACATAGGTAGTGGGAGAAATTTGTAGCTCTTCTTTGAATTCTTCATCTGTTTCGTGGAAGTACATTTGTAGGTTGTAATCCACAGCGAAGATTCCTTTCGGCACATCGATCATCCAGTAGGATCCATTGCTGATTTGGAGAGGAATTGGTGTCACTTTAATTAAGGAGTATTCCGTTTTTTCCACTATGATGAAATACCCTTGGACGTTGATGTAGATGTCGTCATGCCCAATGTCAACCTTTAGAATTGGCGTTGGTAATATCTCCAAATTTGGTGAAAGTTTACTGGTTGCATTAGCGAGGATCTGTTTAATTTGAGCAGGTGTTATTAGCTCGTACAGATTACCTTGCTGAAAGTGAACGTTTAAGATGTGAATATGGTAGTTGCACAGTTCACTAATTACATTTGTGGCGACTTGGTACACACTGATGATGTGAATATTTAGTCGGTTGGAGTCGGTTGCTTTATACCATTTGTCCATGTTGTTAATGGCCCGGATTCCTTGGTTTAATTTTTCTTGGAAATGTTCCAGCTTCTTGTCGATTCGTTCTTCGGTTTCATTAAACCTGGAAAGTGCTGATAGCAAGAATTTGGATTGTTGACTGTCCATTTTTATTAGTTCCTGTTGATTCTTGTCTAGCCTGTCTATATCTTGATAGACTTCATCGTTGACTCCAAAAATTGATGTTAATACTGTGCCAAGGACTCCTCTTTTTTCTCGTCTTGTTATTATTTCTTCCATACCATCTCTAATCCATTCCATTTGCTTTTTCTGTTCCAGAAGATGATGCACCAGTGTCTTGCATAATGTGTCTTCGGACAGTTCTTTTGCAGAGTCGCAGAGATTGTCGAATTTGTCTACCATGTCTGTGACTGTTTCGAAGTCTTCTTCGATCTTCCCCCTCTCGAACTGGATTTCGATCCGGAATGTTCCTCTCTCAATCTTCCCGTGTCCAATGTGTTCTACATAGTACCCGCTGTCTGGTTTTTGGATATTAAATTCTGCTTTACTTAATGTATTGGTGGTAAGAAGGGTAAAGATGAGTAACAGCAGTTTCCATTTGGACGCGACAGATTTCCTTGGTGCTGGGGATGATCGTGTCTGGATAATGTTAGTTGAAATTTTATCTTCTGCCTCTGGTTCCTGCGATTCCTCGGTAGTTGCTGGTAATGGAATGATGCTGCCTATGGATCGTTTTAGCTGATGTCCTCCTGATTTCTGGAGCGTCACTACTCGTACTGATCCATCGGCTGCTGGATGAGTTGCAGTGACTCTTGCTAAAGGCCACTTACTAGGATTGATACTATCTTCTTTGATTAACACTAAATCTCCAACTTTAGTGTTCTCCAATGGTTTCTTCCATTTGTTTCGTTGCTGTAATCCATGAAGGTAGTCCGAGCTCCATGATTTCCAAAAATCTTGCTTGATCTTTTGGATTATCCTCCAACGATTCGATAGATTTGAAGATATTGGAGTGTTGATTGGGTCTGGTGGCGATATGATTTCCCTCCCTATTAGGAAATGGCCTGGCGTCAGAGCAGTTGTGTCCTCAATATCGTTGCCTTGTGGACATAGAGGACGTGAGTTTAGGCAGGCCTCAATTTGGCAGAGAAGAGTTGTTAACTCTTCAAAGGTAAGAGTAGCGTGGCCAATAGTTCTCTTCAGATGATGCTTCATTGATTTTACCCCTGCTTCCCATATCCCTCCGAAGTGAGGGGCTATTGGAGGGATGAAGTGCCATTGGGTACCACCGGTTGCTAAGGTTTCTTGGACAACTGGGCCTTCAATTGTTTGGCGGGTTTCCTTGTCCAACACTTTTCTTGCGCCAACGAAGTTTGTTCCGTTGTCGCTGTATAGGTGTGCACAGCGTCCTCTTCGGGCAGTAAACCTCCTGAAGACTGCTAGGAAGCTGTTGGTTGTCATGTCGCTGACGGCCTCTAGGTGGATTGCCTTGGTTGATAGACAGACAAAAACAGCAATGTACCCTTTGTGCGAAGAATGCCCTCTTCCCTTGGATGTTCGGATCTGTATTGGGCCGGCGTAGTCCACTCCGGAATGGAAGAATGGAGGAGTTGAATTCACTCTGGTTGATGGAAGATTTCCCATCAGTTGCTGTGCTGCCTCTGCTTTGTATCGTAGACATCGGAAACACTTCTGGATGCTGGAGCTGACTGCTTTCTTCGCGTTGATGATCCAATATTTTCTTCGGATATATGAGAGAGTGAGTTGGGTGCCACCGTGCAGCGTGCGTAGATGCGCCTCTTGGATTATTAGTTTGGAAATATGACTGGAGTACGGGAGTATGATTGGGTGTTTTTCATTGAAGGACAAGGTGGAATTTTCTAATCTTCCTCCAACACGGATTATTCCATGCTGATCGATGAAGGGATTGAGGTTGGCAAGCTTGTTACTGGAACTCACATATTTGTTCTGCCGGAGTTGAGATCCTGTTGCCCTCAGAATAGGATCACTTCCTTGGATGACCTTAACGAGTAGGAGGATGGTGTCGTCCATTTCCTTCACTGATAGGCATCCTGATTGAGTGGGAAGTCGCTTACACTTGTTGATGAATCTTCGGCAATGTGACATGACTCGTACCATTCTTGTTAGAGAAGAAAAACGATGAACGACTTCGTTCTCGTCTTGATGAATGGTAGTTTGATGCACAGTGTAACTTCTTGCTTCTTCCTCGGTGGTTGCGGTGTCTGGTTGACACGGCCATGAACTCTTGTTAACTAGCCAGCTCGGTCCGTCCCACCATAGGAGATGATTCTTTAGTTTTTCTGGACTAGTGCCTCGGGAGATGACGTCTGCAGGATTCTCTTCGGATTTGACGTGGTTCCAATGTTGAGCCAGAATTAGATTGTTGATTTCGGCTACTCGATTCGCGACGAACGTCTTCCATCGTACCGGGTCTCCTTTTATCCATCCTAATGTAACCATGGAGTCGGTCCAGGCGAAGATCGACACCTTAGGAAGGTCTAATGCTGCAATTACCCTTTGAAGTAGATTGGAAAGGAGTACTGCTGCGCAGAGTTCCAGTCTTGGTAATGTCGTCTTGGCTCGGGCTGGTGCCACCTTGGATTTGGCTATTAATAAGGATACCTTGACTTGGCCGGATGATGTGGTGACTCTGGTATAAATCGCGGCCCCGAAAGCTCTTTCGGAGGCGTCACAGAATCCATGCAGCTCTACTAGAGATTCCCTTTTGATAAACAACCACCTTGGTAAGGTAATTTCTTCCACTGCCTTGAGTTGAGACCTGAGCGTCTCCCATTTGCCTTGGATATTTTCAGACACTGGGTCATCCCATTTGATATTTTCGAGCCATAGTTCTTGGATGAGTAGCTTGGCAGTGATGATGACGGGTGCTAACCATCCCAATGGGTCGAAAATTTTGGCAACTTCGGATAGTATGGTGCGTTTGGTGGATTCCTGTTGCTTAACGTCTACCTTAAAACAGAAAACATCTTCATATGGAGACCAGTGAATGCCCAAGGACTTTTTTACGCCGTCTTCACTTATTTCGAGGTATGTTTGTTCCTTTAACTCTTCTGGGAGTTCTTGAATGATGGCTGACTCGTTACTGCACCATTTATGTAGAGTAAAGCCTCCACGCTTTAGTAAGGAAATGAGCTGACCTTGTTGTTGGATCGCTTCTTCCACAGTGTCGGCCCCAGAAAGCACGTCGTCCACGTAGAAATCTTTCTTCACTGCTTCTGAAGCTAATGGAAATGAGACCTTTTCGTCCTCTGCGAGTTGATGCAAGGTTCGAATGGCAAGATAGGGAGCTGATGCGGTTCCATAAGTGACGGTGCACAGCTTATATTCCTTGATTGGCTGTGATTTGTCGAATCTCCATAGGACTCTTTGGTACTCCTGGTCTTGGTTGTTCATTCTGATTTGTCGGTACATTTTTTCAATGTCTGCAGAAAAAACAATCCTGTGCGTTCTCCATCGAAGTAGAATGTCGACCAGTTCTTGCTGAAGTTTAGGTCCAGCGTACATCATCTCATTTAAGGATTTTCCGTGAGAGGCCTTGCTAGAGGCATCGAAAACGACACGAAGCCTGGTTGATGAACTTGCTTCTCGGATGACGCCATGGTGGGGAATGTAATACTTGCCGTTATTCTCATCTTCCTTTGCCACCTTTTCCATATGTCCTAAATCCAAGTATTCTTGCATGAATTTCTTGTATTGGACTGCTAGATCTTGATCTTGTCCTAATTTTTTCTCCAGATGTATGAATCGTGCCAATGCTGAGGGTTTGGACCTTCCCATGTGTACTGGAGTTTGTTTGAATGGAATCCTTACTACGTATCTTCCATCTACGTCTCGCTGGACTGTGTCTGTGAATTTATTTTCACATACCTGATCATCTGGGGAAAGTTTCCTTTGAGGAGAAGCCTCTTCAATGTTCCAGAATTTCTGCAACTGCTCATCCTCTTCAATTTTGGCAACCATGGTGTTGACCTTAAGGCTGGTGGGAGGTCGTCTTCCCATGGTTCCTGATAAGATCCATCCCAATTCGGTATTCTGTCCTAGGATGCCATCTTTGGATTTCTTGATTCCTTCGAGAATTATTTGGGAATATTCTTCAGCGCCTAGAAGTATATCTATGGGGCCAGGTCGGTTGAAGGTTGGATCGGCGATGAAGACATGTTTCCAGGCATCCATTTTTATGTTCGGAATGGGTGATGAAGGCATGGTTTTTGTAAGTTTGGGAAGTACCAGTAAAGTAACAGGTAAGGAAAATTTACTTGGAAATCTTGGCGTAATCAAACCTGTGATTTTCCATTTTGCGACTTTTGTTTCGCTGTTCCCAATTCCGGAGATTTCTGCTCGAACCTTGGTCCTGGGTAACGCTAATAATTCGGCTGCGGCTTCGGTGATGAAGGAACCTTGAGACCCTGGATCTATCAAGACCCTCAAGAGATGAGTCATCCCAGATGCTGCCTTAACTTGAACCGTTGCTGTGGCCAGTAGCACTTGGCTCTTCTTTGCGCCTAGGTTGGCGGCAATGATTGTGGGTTTTGGCTTCTTCTCTGGAGCGTTGGAGGTCTGCATGGCTGCTGCGTGAGAAAACGTCTTCATCTTCGGAGCAGGTATCGGCTTTGATGGCGGCTGTGCCTTGTGAAGCAGAGTATGGTGTGGAAAGCGGCAGATTTTGCAGTTATAATACGAATGACATTGTATATTAGAATCGTGTCGCAAACATCGAAAGCACAATCGGTAGGTTCTTACCACTTCTTGCTTTTCGTGGGTGGAGAGCCTCTGGAATTGACCACAGTTATCGATGTAATGGTCCCCATTGCACATCTTGCAGTTGAGATATCCGGCAGCGTAATTTTTCTGTGGCTTGTCCTGAGTTGGTTTTCGAGCTCCATCAATGGATTCCAAGGATTGGAACCGCATTTGTAAGAAGGCCATTAGAGTTTGGTGATCCTGAACTTCATTTGGGGCACTGAAGCGATTGCTCATATAATTTGTTAGTTTCAGGATCCCATTTTCGAGTAATAACTCGGTTAATCCACGGACCCCAGCTGTCGGTGGAAATGCCCAAATTTTTGATTGCTTCCACACATTCCTTAGTGGAGTCATGCAATCTTTTCAACCCTTGGGCTGATTCCTTGGAGAGGACCGGCTGATCGAAGATGGTGTCTAGCAATTTGGTTAGAATAAGGCGATTATTTTGATACCTTTGTTGCAGCAAATTCCAAGCGGTGTTGTAGTTGGCTTGAGTCACTGCGAGATGCTGGATTAGTCGGCTGGGCTCTCCCTTGACATGCGTTTTTAAATACTGCATTTTGATGACATCATCCATGTTTTGGTTGTCATCAACTAATTTGGTGAATAGGTCCTTAAAAGTGGCCCATTCCTCATAATTTCCCTCGTATATGGGGATTTTAACTTGAGGAAGCGAGATGGCTGATGCTTGCTCGTTCCTTGTTGGTGCTTGTAACAAATTAATTAAATTTCGGTACCTGTCTTTCAACGTAGTAAATTCAGGACTGAAGTGCGTCTGGTTTGAATCCATCTCGTTAGACATGACTTCTTCGTCCATCTCGATCACCCGGTCCCATTCTTCCTTTAATTCCCTCTTTGTGATGGCGGGCCTTCCGAGTGCTTGTTCCAGTTCGGCGTTCGTCCAAAGATTGCTTAAAATTCTGCATCCGAATCTGCAGTTTTCGGATACGAACCTTTTGCTCGGGATTTACAACTGTTTCCTCTCGCCTCCTAGTTTCAGAGGGGTCGGGATTTTCAGTTGCCTTTAAACAGCTCTGCAAATAACTTTTTGCTTCGCAGTAGATGGCTTTAATTTGTTCGTAATACCCTGTGGTAAAATAATTATGTGTAGGAATACTTAGCTGCACCATTTTGGCGTGATTTTTGGTCACGGCGTTCCAAGTTTCGTCCAGCGTCTTGTTTCGGCTGGCGATGTAAGCTTCTGTTTTTCGGCTGGCAGGGTCCTTTTTGCTGTTGGAAAATACCTGCGTGATCTTCTGGCCGAGTTCTTCTTGGGCGACAGCTAGCTGATTGAATTCCTCCATCTTGTTTGCCATTTTCGGGGAACCGGGTGGGTTGGTAGATGTTGTTTTCTTCTCGGGATGTACCTCTTCTTAGTTGTAGACAGATCCGGCTCGAAGGACCATGAACAGATTCGCCTGGAGGCTGTAAAAATCAGGCGTCCGTTACGTTATTTTGCTGGTTCCATCCCTTATGTTAAGCGCAGAACTGAGACAGCAGTTTCCGCTTTAAGACAGCTTAGTCATGCCACTTAACGGGATGATAATTCGTCACTGTGTGAGATGCAGCCTCACATCCCTTAATTATTTATAGGCTTGGACCCACAGCGACGCAGTAAGTGAATCTAACAAGTAAATGCAGACTGGTTTATTACAAAAATAATTGTTCTATATATACAAACAAATTTGCTTAGATCATAGTAATATACAAAGTTCATTTCTAATAACAGGTGCAATGTATTATATTCAGTAGGTTAATTTACTAGTCTTGCAAAACAATACTCAGCGGTTTTGCTTCCGTGATATGATATGGACTCCATGAACTCGAGCGTCTTTTATGCTGAGCTGCGATTGTAGGCATTTAAACCTTGTCACGGCCTTGCGTAATTGTGTACGCGAAGCCGTGTAAAAATGCTGAGCGGCGACTGCGAGGTGTTTAAACTTGACTGTGAGTAGGTCGCCGCGCTTGCATAATGCAATATTGCGTTTTTGGTGGCTTTTAATTTTTAGAATGTTTCGTAAAATTTAAATGAATAATTATCAATTTATATCTGGTTAATCTGTTAAAGACAAGATTAAACAGTAAGGGGGCTTATTCGATAGTATTTTGGTAGTTTTTCACCTACTAGAGCATTGGTAAGAGAAGCTAGATTGATATTGTTTTGATCATCTTCTGTCGTTGGTAAATATGATAACTAGATCTACTTGAACAGATGCTAACTCGATAAAGTTTTGTCTACTACAACGTTAGTTAAAAGTTTAACTTCATACTCTTTTGTCAATTGAAATGCTGGCGAAGTGGCTTTAGTTGATGCTGTTTTGATAATATTTATTTACTGAAATGTTAGTGATAGCGGCAGTTATCTGTGTAATAGAATATTGGTTAAGAAACCAATCTGTCCGTGTTTTGTCCACGTACTAAAACGCTGGCAAAAGAAACTAACTCGATCGTATCTTAATAGTTTCTGCTAGAACGCTGTTAAGAGGCTAAGTAGATAGTGTTTTGACAGTGCTTTATCTACGAGACTGTTAGTAAAAGAGATTAACTCGCTGCTCTCTTAAAAGTAGTCTGTTTCTTAAAACGTCGATAGTGTTTTGGCGATATTTTGTCTACTAAAAAAAGATTATCTCGATAGTGTTATGTCTACTAGAACAATGGAATATAGGCCAATTCAATGGTGTTGTGGTGGTATATTGTCTATTAGAAAAGAGACTAACGCGATAGTGTCTATTAGAAAGTTGGCAAAAAATCTGATTTTAACGTTTTTTGATAGAATTCCGTCTATTGGAACATCGATAAAGAAGCTATATCGAAAATGTTATTCTTACTAGGAAATTGGTACAAGATCTTACTTCACAATGGTTTGTCTATTGAAAAGTTGATAAAAAGTCTAACTCGATAATGTTTTATCTCCTAAAACAATGATAAATATATCAATTCGATAATGTTGCGGTGGTATTTTGTTTACTAGAAAAGGGACTAACTGCATAGTGTCTACTAGAAATTTGGTAAAAAGACTGACTTTAATGTGTTTTGATAGTATTCTGCCAATTTGAAAATTGGCAAAATAGCTTCTTTGCCAATTTCGAAAGTGTTTTACCTACTAGAAAGTTGGTAAAGATCTTACTTTAAAGTGTTTTCATACTGTTTTGTTTATTGAACCGTTGATTAAGAGGCTAACTCGATAACTCGTATTTTATCAACTAATGTTGGTAAAAACCGGCTAACTCGATAATATTTTGCCTACTAGTACGATAATACATGCCAATTCGATATTGTTGTGGTGGTATTTTGTCTACTGGAAAAGAGGCGATAGCGTCCAGTGTCTCTACTAGAAATTTGGTAAAAAGACTAACTTTAATGTATTTTGATACTATTCTGCCTATTTGAACATTGGCAAAGAAGCTGCATCGAGAGTGTTTTGCCTAATAGGAAGTTGGTAAAAGATGGTGGTTTCATAATGTTCTGTTTATCGAAACGTTAATAAAGAGGCTAACTCGATAGTGTTCTATCTCCTAGAACCTAGAACAACGGTAAACAGGTCAATTTGACAGTGTTGGGTTGGTATTTTGTCTGATTGAAAAGAGGCTAACACGATAGCATTTTGTCTACTTAAAAGTGGGTAAAGTCTTACTTCACAGTAGTGTTTTGTCTAATGGAAAGTCGGTAGAGACTAACCCGATAACATTTTGATAGTATTTTATCTACTAACAGTGGTTAAGGAGGCTAACTCTAATGTTTTATCCACTAGAACATTGGTTGTGTTTCGTCTACCAATCTGTTACTAATAAAGGTAACTCGATAGTGTTTTTTCTACTAGAACATTAGCAAAGAATAAATGCCGCTAAATTATTATTGGTATTCCATATATTTCCGGAATTTGTAGTAAAGAGGCTAACTTGACAGCATTCTGATAGTGTTTTATCTATTAGAACTGTGAACTAACTGCATTAAATCTAACCACTAAGTGTTTGGTGTTGATGTTTGTTTCTTTGCGTTTTTGGAGGAAGTGTCAATTGATGTGCAAATACCAACACTTTTAGATAAGCAGTTCATCTATTTTAATCAAATGGCTAAGCTTTAAAGAATATTTTGATTGGTATTTTAGACCTAACAATTTAAATTTGATATTTCTAAATTGATTCTTCTAACGTGTGAAGCTTTACATGCCTTTGCGTGCCAAAGATCTCCAAGATAGGCCTGCAAAAGCGCACACATCTCAATCAAGCCTCTTAAAGAATTTGCGATCATAAAAGGATAAAAAGCAATAATCCGCTTGGGCAAGGCCGGTCGCAACAGCTCCGTCTTGTACTACAATTCGAACAAGACCAGCTGCGGTCTCGCACTCCGATCTCGACGGGCAACATCCGCAATCTCCTCTTCTTCTTCTTTATGTGTCCTGCCCTCCTAGGGCGTTGACGATCAATTGCATGACTTGAATTTTGTCTGTAGCTTTCCTGAAGAGGGATGTTGTACTTTGTCCATACCATTGGCGAAGGTTCTTGAGCCACGATGTCCTGCGACGGCCCGGATTACGCTTTCCTGCTATTTTCCCCTGAATTAAAATCTGCAGTAATCTGTATTTGTCGTTACGGATGATGTGGCCAAAATACTCTAATTTTCTTCTTTTTATGGTGTTTATAACTTCTCTTGGTTTGTTTATGCGCTGCAAAACTTCTACATTTGTAGTTCTGTCAACCCAAGAAATTTTCATTAGCCTACGATAGGCCCACATCTCAAAAGCCTCCAATTTCTTGCACATGGCCTCTGTTAGCGTCCACGCCTCAACTCCATAGAATAGAATACTGAATACGTAGCACCGTAAGAGTCTAATTCTAAGAGCAATTTTCAGATGTCTGCTAGTAAGAACTCTTTTCATATTAGCAAATGCTTGCCTAGCTTGTTCGATGCGACTTCTAATTTCCGATGTCATGTCCCATTTATCGTTTAGATGACAACCAAGATATTTATAAGAATTGACACGTTCAACAATTTCGTTTCCAACTATCAGGTCTAACTGCGCAGGTACAGGATCTTTACTTACTGCAAACCATTTGGTCTTTTTAACATTGAGTTTAAGCCCCATGGACATACTGTGTTCTGCAACCCTTGTTACTAGCTCTTGCAGATCTTCTATATTGGTAGCTAGTAGTACCGTGTCGTCAGCATATCTAAGGTTGTTTACCACTACACCGCCAACGACTACTCCAATGTCTTTGTCATCTAAGGCTTCTCTGAATATCTTTTCTGAGTAAAGGTTGAAAAGCAGAGGCGAAAGAACACAGCCCTGTCGAACCCCTCTCTTTATCATTATCTCGTCTGATAACTCGTTGTTCACCCTTACCGTGGCTGTTTGATTGCAGTATAAATTCGCTATGATGCGGATATCTTGTCCAATCTCCTCACGCACTGAAAACTGAATCACTGCGATAACAAAGGCAGCGGTCGTGCAATTTCCTTGTGTAGATGGCCGATTGCGAGCTCGTGATGCGCTTCTCCAAATCTGCTGGAATCGGCGAGCTGCAATCGGCTTCCTGCATATTTATCTGTGAGATGCCGAGATAGGGTTTTGCAACGTGCACGGCGGATGCTCGATGCACGGGAGCTCGTAGGAGGCTTAGATTTCCAAAGAGTCGCCGATCTGGTGTTAAGTAACCGTTTACTAACTCGAGGACGTTCACTTACGGCGGAGGAGCCAAAAGTAAACATATTAGTGCCACATTTATTATACAGGGTGTTTCTCAAAGGTCTGTACAAAAAGTTTCCACAGATTTCTGAAAGTAAAACCACCCATTTATCAGTTATTTGTTTGCTTGTTAATGAACGAGATCTAAGCAGGTACCTTAGACACCGATTGTGAATATATGGTCAAAGTCCTACCTTGATTTTTGCATAAACTAGGGAGTTTCAAGGGCGGACGCCAATTCATCACCAACTAATCCCTAGCAAATTTTGTAGGTCTTAATGATAGGCCAACTCATCACCGGCATCAGATAACAACCGGCCAACTCATTACCAGAGACAGGCCAACTGATCACTAGCATCCTAATTACCACTTAATCGTTTTTGAACATTTCAATGATACTTAAATTGCCGCCTACCCGCAGATTTCGTATGAAACACCTACACAGGAAAATAAATAATCGAAAATTGGTGGAAACACTATTTATTAAATTAATGCAAAATAAATTTACACAATATATACATAAGTAGGTACACATTTAATTGTTAATTATTTTCAAATATCATTCGAAGTCGAAACTTTATACCTATGCGATACAAGCTTTACAAAGTCGTAATCAAATATAATGCCGTCTTTCTGCTCACGCAACTTTTCTTGTAGAAACAATTCAGCTTGCTTAACCCTCTGTGTTTTCACAATGGCTCGAATGTGTATACTCTGGATTTTAATGTATATACCAGTCTGCACATGTAATAAAGTTTGAATAAAAATATTTATATTTGGGTGAGTATTGTAGAAGGCATTAGAAAAGTGAGCATGGAACGATTCGCATGGATTGGTTGTCAAGCCTAAATGGCTTGAATCGGAAGCCCATAAAGATGGAGGGAAAGTAGCATCTTCACTAATGTAGTTATCCACTAAATAATCAGCCATTCTACAGTACGCTTCTGGAGAAGGTAAATCATCCATAAAATTATTTACAAAACATTCGCTAACTTTGCGGGGATGAAGGTAAGGTAATCCAAAAAGATGATGAAGCCACTTTGCATCTGAGTGAGACTGTTTATAAACAGAAACCAATCCTAGCTGCTGAATTTTTCTGTACCAACTCTGAGCCAAGTGAAAACGACATCCAAATATAGTGGCGGATGGCCAAACGTGATTAACGGAGCTGTGAATAGATTGTTCAAAATCTAAAATTATTCTACACGGACTTAAAGTGAAATTAAATAATTCCGATGACTTATTTAAATTTTCAAACGTTGTAATATACGTTTGGGTATGTTTGTTAGGAAAGAGACAAAATATCAGTGGTATGTAATGACCATTACGTACGCAGTGAATGGTAAATAGTTGGAAGAAGAATTTAGGGGCATATTTAAATGTGCCGTCCATGTAATAAGTGTCGGCTTCTGACAAGCATTTTAAGTTGGAAACACAACCAAATATAATTATGTGATTTTCGGTATCGTTGTCCAAAAGAAAACATTCTTCTCGATCAGTTTTTGGGTTCATCGTATTCAAGACTTCGTGGACTTCATGGCTGTTTCGTGGATTGGTCAGCATGATGCTCAGACGACTTCGGTTTATGTTGTGTCTAATTAAATCGATGTCCTTCGTGGTGATGTTTCTCTTGTATGTAGAGTAGAGATGGGCGCGTGAGTGATTTTTCGCTCACGTCACGCACGTTTCACGCTGGCTTTAAACAGTCACGTTTACACACGTTCACGCTCACGTTCACTCACGTTCACGGCGTGACACGCCACTCACAACGTGACACGCAGCTTTTATTTCAAAATTTAAATTCAGATAGAACAGAATGTTCAAATTTAAAACCAATGAAAAAACCCTAAAGAGAACTAAAAATATTTTTTGCACCTGACATAATTTACGTGATATGTTGCAATCAGAATAGTTGACATAAAGAGAAAACAAATGAAAATTTACTACAATAACTCCGACAAGGGATAAATACTGATTCCTCACAAATATATTTCTTGCAGCTGTCTTCAAATACATTACTTGTAGTACTAAAAGCTGTCATTGGAATTGACGTTTCCTTTATTGGTATGAGTACAGAAGGTACATGTTGCTAGGCAACACTTTTAATTCGTAGGTTTGAAAGTACTTTTACGTACAAGGATCAACATTTTCAGCGTTAAGGCGAGTATACAAAAAAACATTAGGTACTTTTCTAAAACTAGGTTCATCTACACATCTACACAATACATTTTTGGTTTAATAATAAAATGTAATTAACATTTTCAGCGTTAGCCGAGTATAAAAAACAAACCATTATTTTTATTGGAATACTAAGTTCATCTACACATCTAAAGATTAAAATGTTGAAATAATATGTAATCAACATTTTCAGCATTAAGTCGAATTCTGCGCTCTTCTAAAATTCGCCAAGCTGTAGAAAATACTCTTTCGCTTGTAGCGGAACTTCCCGGTATGTTTAAAATTTCTCAAGTTTTTTTAACAGTGGTGTATTTACACTGTTTTTCCAAAATCCTAAAATGTCATCTACATTTCCGAATTTTAATTTAACATACTAATTTAGTTCTGTTTCGACATCATCCTAATTACATGTGTCATCGTCAGAGCTATCTCTAAGTCTAGAAAGATAAGAATCTGATGCTGATGTACCAGTTTTGAGTCGTTTGCTATGTATTTCATCATTATCATCTATAGTTTTATTTGCATTATAATCTTCTCTTTTATGTGAAGGTATGAACTTTATGAATTTATAATTAGGGTCCAAAAATAAAACCACATAATGTAACTTGTTTGGCACAATTTGTGATTTAATGAATTTAAAAGTTGCTGCACCCTGCAGTTTTTTATTCGTTACTAAATATTTAACGTGAAATTAACGTGAAACGTGAATCACGCCTTGAAAATTTTCACTCACGTTCACGTCACGATTTTCAATTATTAGTCACGTTCACGACGTGACACGCCGTGACACGACGTGACACGACTGTTTTCACGTCACGCGCCCATCCCTAATGTAGAGTGAGCGACTTCCGAATTGATTATTTTCGCTGGTCTTTCGCACAAATCGTCCACAGCCTTTCTTTTACACGAATTGCTGATGGCTTGTCTGCTTAACTTCTGCAAATCCGGATCATGATTGTGATTTAACTCGTGCCAAAGTACGATGTCATCGCCGCCTTTAAACAAAACAAAAAATTTATTAATTAATTTAAAAAAAAAGATAAAGTAAATATATGTTACACGTGCAGGGTGCTCCTATGCAAACAAATTTGACTTGCATGTAACCATCTCACGAGAAATTTCGAACAACTAAAATACAGAGCTAGGTATCGGAATTTAGAAAATTGACTGACATTTTATATTTGTTATTGACACTGCAGTCCAGTCAAATGGTAGAAAATAGGGGAAAGTTTTGGTGGAGTTTTGATCTTTGGTTCCTAATATGTTTTTTGGGTCGCTGTACACAAATATCAGGTTTTCCAATAAGAATTTTGACCGGAAACAGGTTTTTTAAGCAAAAACGGTGTAACAAAACCGATTTTTTTTTAGAAAATTGCTCGAAAGCAACTATTGGCAAACCTGATATTCGCTTACAGCGACCCAAAAAACATATAGGAACCAAATATCAAAAGCGTTCGCTTATTTTCTACCATTTGACTGGACTAGAACTTCGCGGCGCTCTCGCGGCTGAGCGATTGGTCGGAGAAAAAATCCTCGCCTACATAAAATGTAGCACATTTTTCCTCTTTCATTTCATATAAATTCAACATTTACGAAATAAGATGGTTTTCGAGTAATCTTAGAAAAACTCAGAAAAACCCATTTTTACACCGTTTTTGCTTAAAAAAAGTGTTTCCGGTCAAAATGTATGTTGGAAAAACTGATATTCGTGTACAGTGACCCAAAAAACATATAGGGACCAAATATCAAAACTCCACCAAAACTTTCCCCGATTCGCCCTTTTTGAGCACCTTTTGACTGGACTACTGTTTACAAAATTTTAATATTTCGCTCTGCACCTTGACGAACTATTTACTTTACTTTACTTCTGCACTTCGTTGATATTAGAAAAAATGAATGCTATCACACGAAGTAAAAATGAAAAACCACGCCCATAAGAAATAAGGTTGATATCAATAAAATAAAAACGGGATCTGTGCCCCAGAAGGCTAATAATAATCTAAAATGGAGAACAAAGAAAAAAAGTTAGTGCAAATTTTCTAAAATTCGGTTTCTCAGTTTTTAAAGATTTCTCCTGAGAAAATTACATGTACAGGGTGGTTTCTTTTTCGTTGATATTATAGGGTACATACTGAAGGGTAAGAGATACAAAAAAACTAGTAAATGTCTTGTCCTCTTTTTTAGTGGTTAGTTTAATGGCGTAATCAGAACTACGCTAACTAGATTGGTTTAGGAAATACAGGGTGATTCTCAAAATCTGCTGTTTTTTGTAATCTCTTGTAACTTCTTAATTAGCGAAGTTACAAAAAAATTGTAAATACAAAAAACATGCAACCTTTTACGTAGAATCCAGCGGCGTACTTGAAAAAATTATAAGGGTTTTTATTTTTGAGACATTTTGAAAATTATTTTTTTTTAATGGGA
Organism: Agriotes lineatus; assembly: GCA_940337035.1. NCBI lineage: Eukaryota > Metazoa > Arthropoda > Insecta > Coleoptera > Elateridae > Agriotes > Agriotes lineatus. Next base: position 163,060 of record CALNHX010001451.1, read on the forward strand.
CACCCTGCATCTGGGTAGCTCATAAAATTATTTTTTTTACCATTGCAACTATATATATATATATAATCAAATAAACCTTTTACCCTAAGGTGTAAGGTATTAAATTTTTACATTTCAATTTTACATTTCGTTCTTACTCTAAATATTACATTTGTATACAAAATTTCTCCACTCTTTTTTGTCTATTGCTAATTTTTTCGCTTCACTCCAAGTTTTATTTCTGCTTCTTAGTATTGTTGTCAATTCATCGTTCCAAGTCTTCTTGGGTCTTCCTCTCTTTTTACTTTTATGTACTCCTGCTTCCCATATGTTTTTCACCTGTCTTGTCTTGTCCATTCGGCATAAGTGTCCAAACCATTTTAACTGCTGTCTCTCTATGACATGTAAAACCGGTTCGATTTTTAACTCTTCCCTCACCACTTCATTTCGTACTCTGTCTCTTCTCGTTACACCTTTAACTTTTCTTAAATATTTCATGTCTGTTGCTTGTATTTTGCTTTTGAGGTTTTTAGTTAGTAACCAGCTTTCACTACTGTAAATTAAAATGGGCCTAAACACTGTTTTATACACTGACATTTTTGTCTTCTTGCTTATTTCTTTTTTCCCTAAGAATGTGTTATTTAAACTGTGGTATAGTCTTGCAGCATTATTAATTCTTTCGTAAACTTCACTATTTATGTTCCCATCCCTTTCGATTAAAACACCCAGATAATTAAAACACTCCACTTGCTCTATCCTTTCTTGATTTATTTCTAACTTTATCTTTTTATTTGCATCACCTATTACCATCGTTTTTGTTTTATTTATGTTTATTTTCATTCTTCGTTTTGTTAATTCGATTTCCCATACTCTCAGGTTCTCTTGTAGGTCTCTTTCTTTGGCGGCACATATCATGACGTCATCAGCAAATGCACACTCTGAAACCTTAACTGGTAGTAATCTATTATATCCTAGATGTACTGGCTTGATTTTGTCCCTTGTCGCTTTGATCACGTCATCCATTATCAATGTAAATAATATCGGGCTCATCACCCCGCCCTGTCTCAATCCATCTTTTATTTCGTATGTTCCCGATTCCATGTTGTCTTTTCTTACATAATTTCTGCTATTTTCATACAAACTTTTTATTGCTGTTCTTAATTTTGGATTGATATTTCTTCTTTTCAAACTTTCCCAGACTTCCTTCTGTGGCACTCTGTCAAATGCCTTTTCAAGGTCTAAAAATACCATATAGATTTCTGTTTCTTGTAGACTGGCCTTTTGTATCATTTGCTTTATACTAAATATGTGGTCTTGTACACTACGCCCTTTTCTGAAGCCACTTTGTGCTTCCTCTAGTTGGTCTTCTATTTCTACTCTTAGTCTTTTCTCAAGTATTCTCTCATATACTTTAAATGGAATACTTAGTAGTGTAATACCTCTATAATTCTTGCAATCTCTAGAATCTCCTTTTTTAAACAGAGGTATAGTTATTCCTGTCTTCCAGTCGTTTGGTATTTTTCCTGTATTCCATGCCTTGTTGAATAATGTTGTCAGTAATTTCACCCCTTCTGTTCCTATATTCTTTAACATTTCTCCCGTAATATTATCATGGCCTGCGGACTTTCCTCTCTTTATTTCCTTTAATGCTGTTGTCACTTCTTGTATCTGTATATTTGTTGTGTTTTCTTCGTGTTTATCTTCGATTTGTTCTACCTGTATCTGATGGTGTGTGTCGTGTTCGTTATAAAGTTCCTGGAAATATTCCTTCCATCGTTCCATAATTTCTTTTCCTTCTGTTAAAATTTTGTTGTCTTTCGTTTTCACCTGTCTAATGCTGTGTTGTTTGTTTTTTCTTAAGCTTTTTAACACTTTGTAAAATAACTTTTGATTTCCCTTGCTATCTATTTCCATTTTATTCCCAAACTCTTCCCATGTTTGTTGTTTGGCCTGGAGCACCATTTCTTTAACTTTTATTCGCTGCTGTTTATAGTTTTCATAGTTCGCATCTGTTTTGTGTGCTAAGTAATATTTCCATTTTGCTTTTTTAGCTTTAACTTGTTCCTTTATCTTGTCATTCCACCATTTAGTTTGTTTCTTTTTTCTGTTTACTACATTTATCCCACATATTTCTTTTGCAACTTCCAAAACCGTTCTCTTGAAACCCTCCCACAGCTCCTCCAAATCCATTTTTTCCCATTGCTGTGAATTATCCTCAAGTCTTTCCACTACTTGTCTTTTAAATTTAGTGGCTATTTCTTCATTTTGTAGTTTATACGTCCTTAACACTTCCTTTTGTGGGCATACTGTCCCTTTATTATTTTCTGTTATTGTTGCTTCCAATTGTACCTTCGCTATCACCAAAAAATGGTCGCTGTAGATCTCCGCTCCTCTACTCACTTTTACATCCTTTATTTCTTTTCTGAATTGCTTATTTACTACCACATAATCTATTATTGATCTTTCGCCCCTGCCTGGTGCCTCTCTTGTGTATTTGTGTATGTCTTTATGCATAAAGAATGTATTCATTATTACTAAATTATTTACCGTGCAGAAATGTAATAAACGATCTCCGTTGTTATTTTTATGGGATTCCCCTTGCTGTCCGATTGCATCTATTTTACAGTTATTTCTCTTTCCAACACGACAGTTAAAATCACCTAATATTATTAATCTGTGCTTTATGTTTTCTATCACTTCCGCCATCTCTTCCCAGAAATCTTCCTTTTTGTTTGCTTTTTCATTTTCGTCTGGCCCGTAAACAATTAATAATGTTGTATTGTATTGTTCATCTAGCTTCAATTCTACTTTTAGTATTCTTGATGATATGAATTCCCAATTTATTAATACTTTTATTAAATTATTTTTTATTAAACATCCTACTCCTTCCGCTGCTCTTTTTTCCTTACTTACTCCACTGTACAATAATAAATGACCCCCCTCCATATTAGCTGTTCCCTGTCCTTTCTTTTTAGTTTCGGTAACAGCTAGAATATCTAGTTCTGCGTGTTCAAATTCTTGAGCAAGTTCTTGCTCTTTTCCATTTAGACTTCTGATATTCCATGTTCCTATTCGCAACTGCTTCCCCACTTTTCCTTCTTTCTTTTTGTTTTCCATTTTCTTTGCAATTTTCGTCATCACATGTCCGTCCGGCAATGTAGTATTCAGTTTTTTGAATTTTCTAAAGCGTTCTTTTCTTCGTTCCATTTCCATTCGATTCCCTCTATTATTATCTTCTTGTAATCCACTTTAGTTAATCGTCCTTGTTTCTTTTCATCTGCTGCTCTCTTTCTAATTTGTTTATCTATGTCTCTTTCCTTTTTTGTTAGGTCGTTGTTTATATATATTCTTTCCTCTCTTAAATTCATAAGTTTCATTTTATTTTTCATAATCTTTACTTTGTCTTCAAAGTTTTCTAGTTCCAGTACACTCATCTGCGGTCCTATCTTGTATGCTGTTTTAACGTGTATATTTAGTTCAAGCTTCTGTTGTATAAACTTAGACATTTCGTCTTTTAGATTAGTTCCTGCTTCGATGTTTGTTTTCAGTCCTGTTATTACTACATTATTACGTTTCTTTTCCCTTTCCATTTTTTCTAATTTTGCATTTGTTTCGCGCAATTCAATTTTTATTTTTTCGTTCTCGTTTTTAATTGTAGTATTTTCTTTCTTTATGTTCTCATTATCTTTTTCTAACTTCATTAACTTTTCGCTGAATTGTTGTTGATTCTGTCTGATTTGGTTCACTTCTAACGTTAAATTTGATAGCATACTTAATATTGTATCTAATTTTTCGTCTTGTTTTTTATTTGGTGATCTGTACGTCTTCTTGCTTTTACCAAAGATTTCTGTTTCCTCTTCGCTCGTTGTCGGTTCTTCTCTCTTTCTTTTACCTTCATCTGTATCTGTCTGACTCATTTTTAAATTGTGTGTTTACCCTACCTTACTTTACCTTACGAAAACTAACTAAAATTTAAATTTCGGTAGCTTTGTTAGAATCGGTTGCAAATTTGTATTAGCGTTCTCGTTCAATAAATATCACAAACAAGTGGGCGCGCTTTGCTTTTGCGCCGGTCTTAGCACTACGCTTTGTAAACTTCCCGTGCTCCAAGTTCAAGTACATTTAGTAACTCCTGCGCCGCGAAGTGGCGTGTATTAGTCCGGGTCGACCCCTCGGTGACCTCTACACGCCTCTTGTGCCTTCCCGTATCAGTGTTTTAACCTAACCTTGTTACTATTTGTTCTCTTTTTAACCTATATCAGATTGGATTTGCTGACCTTATTTTTATTGCAGACTAATTTAGCACTGTTCACTTTTATATCTGTATACTTCTCTATAACTAAAACTCACTTTTCACACTATAATCAATTAAACTTTTACTGAACGTGACGGAGCCGACATGTCGGTTTTCGCGTCGCCGTAAAACTATATATAATACTTAATATTTTATTTTATTCTAAATAGCGAAAATAACAAAAAAAACCAAAATAATACGATTTTTTAGTTGGTCATAGGTTGACTCGCTATTATTTATTGTTTTAGAGTGACATTTCAATGTTTCATTTTAATGACAGTTAATACTAGTTTTATAATATTTTAAAATCGTAAGCCAGAATATCTTAAAATCTAAATTTTGCATAATTGTGATTTGGAAAAAAAGAATATATTTTGTCCTATATTAATTATGAATTATGAGTTTTATACCACATCCACACAAATCTTTTTTTGCCTGTTGACATTTTTCCTATTCTGAAAAAAACTTTAATGTCATTAACAAAAAAAAATTACGATTCAACTTATGGCCAACTAAAAAAATCGTATTATTTTGGGTTTTTTGGTAGGTATTTTGTCTATTTAGAATAAAATAAAATATTAAGTATTATATATTTTTGCAATGGTAAAAAAATTTAATTTTATGAGCTACCCAGATACAGGGTGTCCCATTAAAAAAGTGATACTTTTCAAAATATCTCAAAAATAAAAACCCTTATAATTTTTTCAAGTACGCCGCTGGATTCTACGTAAAAGGTTGCATGTTTTTTGTATTTACAATTTTTATGTAACTCCGCTAATTAAGAATTTGCAAGAGATTACAAAAAACAGCAGATTTTGAGAATCACCCTGTATTTCCTAAACAAATCTAGTTGGCGTAGATCTGATTACGCCATAAAACTAACTACTAAAAATCTGGTGTGATACACTCACACAACTTCCTTTTACAGTGATCTTATAATTAGTCAAAAATTTCATTTTTAATTTTTAAGCATTTGTTCAAAATTTTCAAAAATTACAAATTCCACAAAAACGGTACAAAATCGAGTGTTAGTTGAAGAGACAAATTTTCTCTAGAATTTTAAGGTGAATTCAAAAATGTAATAATATACCGGGTGTTTTATTTAAAATAGGAGTTAATAAAAAAAATAGAAAAAAAAACAAAAGAAACCCACTTTAGAAGTATTCAACTGGAAAATCACCTATCTCACATCAATACACATTAAAAATGTAAGAAAAATGTAAAGTTTAAAAAAATCGTTAGAGCCGTTTTTGAAAAAATCGAAAAAAACTGAAAAATCACAAGAGTAAACACCTACTTCCGGTTATGCGATTTTCTTCAAAAGCTTGCTGTCTCGTCTACATAAAAAAGAAGACGAGACATGTATATTAGTATTTTTGTATCTCTTACCCTTTAGTATGTACCCTATAATATCAACAAAAAAAACCACCCTGTACATGTACATCTGATTGCAAATAACAGCTAATATGTAATATCTAATATGATGTACACAAAGAATAATTGAAAATGAACAGGGCTATGCAACCAACATTACAGTAGTTGATTTACATTTTCCGAATGGTTTATACATGATCAGAAATATTATTTTCCTACTGCTGATCATGTAAGTCAGTGATACAGTCTTAGTAACAAAACGTGTAAGTCGGTGATTATATTTGTTTGCTGCTTTTTCTTGACAACGGAACTTAATACTATTATTAAGTTCCTAGGATAATAAAATTAGCAAAGCAAGATGCAGATTGAGACGTTTTGTTTATAAATCGTAAGTGTTGATGTGACATGCAACACTCATAGATAACACAACTCTCGAAAATTAATCCTGGTGACAGGCGACAAACCAAATGATTTTTTCAAAAATCTAGGAAAATTTCGATAAGCAGCGGGAAAAATATAATAAGATAACTCGGAATGTAACGCCTATTAACATTTTCGGCACGCAACAATCCGCGACTTCGTCTTGGCGTGTACTTGCCTACCTCAAATGTTAATAGGTCCTTACATTCCTTGTGATTTAAATAGCTATTACATCGACAGTTCTATACAATTTTTGAAAATTATAGTAGCCTAAAAACATTGTTTCAAATGTGTAACCTGTGCTGCATAACCCTGTTCATTTTATATGATCGTGTGTGTACAATAAAATATTAAATACTCGTAACTATAACATTAAATGTACATGGAATCTGTTTGCGAATAATTAAAGGTGTCGTCGGCTGAAGTACTCGTACACAATATTTTGCAACTTTGCCAAATTTAAACCCTCGAGTTTCAATCACTGTGTATATTTATGTAGTTTTATTCACGGATTTACCTGTGTTGCGCATATCTGCGAGTAACACTGTATGCATGTGTGATGGTAACTTAAAACCCCATTTACGAGTACTAACGTGCATTGTAAATAATAATTTGCCCCTTGAAGGCATACATATACTTTGATTGCTACATACAGGGCTTAGAAATTACTAGATTCTATACTAAATTTCAAATAAGCATGCAGTACTTAGAACTAAGCAGTAATCATAACTCTGGCCTTGATTGGCCGAAACAAAGTCATCGTTACAACCATCTGAAAATCAAATATTTTTTCAGAATTGTCAATTTGACATTAGGTATGAATCTTACAGATATACCTAACAGGAAAATCGATAAATAGTGAACATAAAAGGCTGCTCTACCTCTATTTGAATTATATAGGACAAAATTATTGTAAAATACGGACAGTCAAACAAACTTACACTTTCCTAGTGTAAAACTCAGTTTGAGTTTAGAGCGCCACCTACTGCATTCTTATTTGAAATTTAGTATAATATTAGGTCTGTTTTTTGCCGCCCACATAGTTACAATGGTTCTGCTGTAAATTGAAAATTATGCAAAATAGCAAGCAATTAACCACCCTGTATATAGTGCATAGTATATGTACTCAACGGAATATATTAGAATACGAAATGAAACTTACCTTCTCTATGGCATTTTGCTGGACAGCCTTTCACAGTGCAACACCACAATACTTTTTCACCTTTTAACACTTTATGAACAGAAATGCCTGGAGGCTGGATCAGGATTCCGTTACTTTGCGCTGATTCTATCCCTAATTTTAAGCGCGTAAATGAAACTGCATTTGCGCTTTAAGCCAGCTTAGTCAATGGCACTTAAAGGGACGACAATAACATACCCCTGGGACACAGCCTCATGCCCCATAAATATTATGGCTTAGAAGGGGTAGTGAATGAATCAAACATTAAATGCAGATTGTTTTATTACGAAAATAAACGGTGTATTTATACATAACAAGAATGCTTAACTAAGTAACAATATCAAAGTTCAAATGTACAGTTTACTGGAACAGAGCCTTTAAAATTACAAAACAGCAACGTAGCAATTCAGCGGTTTTATTTCCTGCTGGAGCGAAGGTCGCCCGTTGAACCGGCCGCTGTAGGTCGGTTTTGTGCATGAGGTGCAGATCTGCAATTTTCCTGGTCTTTAACTCGTCTAATTGCGAAATAACACTGGCTTTAAAATTATGAATAATGTTCCGTAAATTTGGACTGAATTTTATATATGTTTAATCTAATTCAAACATATTATTAGGCAAAGACTGGTGATTGCGGCATTAAAAACTTCTTGCTATTAAATCAGAATTGCATCTAAGAACGTGCGACTGGATTTCGTAAATTTTAGAAAATAAAATTTATGTGCGTTTAAATCAAGTTTAAACACTTTACGTTTTTGAAACTTGTAATAATTTATAATCAGCATTTTGTGGCCACCCTGACTTACGATAAAATCTATTATTAAAGTGTTCATCTCTACATCCGTAAATAAAATGACAGACAATTTACTTAATTGCATATTAAGCGCGTTTATATAGGTTAAATTTCCTTAATATGGGGGTAAAAAGGAACCACCCTCTAAACTTTCTCTGCAACAAACTACCAATCATGTTGGGAAAAACACGAGGGCTTAATTGCAGTAGGTACTTAATAGACCCATTAGACGAGGGATTATATCTAAGCGGGTGGTTGGTGATGAATTCACCTATCTCCAAAAGATGGTTTTTAAATGACCTGCAATTAGCGGTGATGAGTTGGCCTGTTTATTTTATTACAGATTAGGATTGGTGATGAGTTCACCTGTACCCAGTTTCAACCCTAGCAAAGGACCGGCGGCTTTACATCACTTCCAAATAATTACATTCTGTGGAGGCTGTCATCCGCATCTTTTAATTTTTTGAAAACCTTACCGGGACCGGGGATCGAACTCGCGACCTTAGATCAGTAGTAAGAATGCTTAACCACCTGACCTACCGAGCCCGGCGCATTTAACAGCGTTCTATATGCCGTTACGTAAGGAATTCGTATTTTTACGAGAAGTGTAATATGTAGCCGGCATAATATTTATCTTAGGGCAGAGGAAATGAAAATGCAAATACTCTAGTTTTCCATAAATGTATGACTAAGGTTGGTTTTATCGAATCATTTTATCTACCATAACGGTGCATCCCAATTGCAGTTGCTTACTGAAGAACTGCAACTTCCATTAGGATACGTACCAGTTGCTACACAAATTATGTATGTCTTTCATAACGGTGCTCTTGTGCGTTTTATTTTTCTATACAATTTTTAAAATCAAACTCAAGGTATGCCGCCGAAAGAAGGTAGACGAAACCTGACACCCAGCACCTTGCAATCATTGTCATCTGAAGATATGTGGAATAAACTTAGATCGTCAGTTCTAATAACAGCTAAAAATAAGAACTGGCAAAAGTCCCAATAAAAAGCAGCAATGGATATCTGGTGGAATTCTTGACCTTTGAGAAGCTAGAAAATAAATTAAAAAAGCAGTTCTAGAAGACCCTCAAAGTCAAAGGCATGCACAATATCAAACCCTCTATAGACTAATTCAAAGAGACCATGGAAGAGATAAATCACACGATTATGAAAAGCTGTGTCGCGATTGTACCGCACCCTTAAACGAGAGGTGAGCACAGCTCCAGCTAGCTCTAACTCTCGGTATTTTAACTAGAACAACCGGTATATTATTACATTTTTGAATTCGGCTCAGAATTTTAGAGAAAATTGGTCTTTTCAACTAACGCTCTATTTTGTACGGTTTCTGTAGAATTTGTAATTGTTGAAAATTTTTGACAAATGCTTAAAAATTAAAAATAATTTTTTTGGCTAATTAGAAGATCACTGTAAAAGGAAGTTGTTTGCCTGTATCGCGCCAGATTTTTTATAATCTGATACATGATTCTGGAATTAATTTATTTCTGAGTTACTCGTTTTTTCGTGTTATTATTTTTTGTATCAACAATGACTCGATTTATATCGTTGATATCTCCAAAACAGTTTACGTTAGACCTACACAACTTAATATCAAAGCTGTTAGTATTCCAATGTAAAGTTTTTAAGCTGCTTAAATATAAGGCATTCTATTAAAAAAAAAGTAAGTTTTATTCGCCGCACTTTTCTGAGACACCCAGCCTAGTCAAAACAATGTGCACCACCTTTGTACCTACCACTTTTATATACTCATGTTTATGCAACTCTCATAGTTTTAGAAATATCGTTGACGAACCATGTGTAACTATTATAATTTCATGGCGAATGTAATTGCTACGTTCACAATTTTAACTGACCGAGCGAAGCGAGAGCTTTCAAAACAACTAGGCGAAATTGCGAAAATGAATTTGTTACGGATGGATTTTCATGAACTTTACAGAGATGTTCTATAAAGCTTTGCAACGATTTCAACAGACTTAGGTTTTACTGCGTTGTAGCGTTCGCTGTCGGTAGGCCAAAATATCCTAAAAAAAATCGAAAAAACTGCGAAACATTTTTTCCTTACAAATGGATCTAATTATTTTGACTATTTTCACAGAAAACATTTTCCTCTTACCATAAGTGATATCCCATAGTCATTACCTACCCAAAAATTCCAGGAGAGGAAATATTTGGCAAGGGATGGCGGGATACGCACTTCATATAGACGACTATCCATGACTATTCCCTTTATGAAATTTCAATCAATCAAAACACTGGAATTTTCGAATTTTGATGAACGAGATGTGAATTACGTCACAATTTCTCCTCAGTAGGGAAATGTGGTAATTTTTAATAACGCCCCTGCGACAATTTTCCTGCATTTTCAGGTTTTAGGGAATTGAAGGAACATTTGATTTGAGTACTCATGGTATAAGTGAAAATTTACAAAAATGTGCTATGGAGCTCTGGAATGATGGTACCAGATTTTGGTTTTACTAGGATGCACCGTCCGGTTTGGGAAGGCCTAAATACCCCAAAAATATCGAAAGAGGGACAGTTTTCTTTACAAATATTGCTCTAAAGATTTTGATCATTTTCACAGATGATAGTTCCATTTTACTCATAAGTGATACCCCATAGTCAGTATCTACTCAAAGATTCAAGGGGGGGGGGGATATTTGGGAGTACCACTTTTATTTTAGTGTTGAGCTTATGGGTTATAAAAACTGGAGTTGCGTGAGTTGTATTAATCTCAAAAATACTAGGATAGTAATAATTAGTGTGTAAGTTTAATATTTCTCAAAATAAAATTTTGAAGTAAAATATATTTAAGGGAAGAGGCGGCAAAAACACCTCTTGCACCCGGGGCCGCCGAAACTGATCCTATTAAAAACTTGCTACTGAAATTATTCTAAAATGTGTACTAGTAACTAGGTATAGTTATTTTTCTTCAAACGGCAGTAAAATATGGCATTATACTACTGGATTGATGATGCTAAACTGTCACTTTATTGCCAAGCGGCAGATAATATTATCTGCCGCTGACGAGCGGCGGATAAAGTTATTATCTGCCGCTGACGACTTTATCTGCCGCTGACGAGATCAAGTAATTTTCTTCGAATTTTGTTCACAAAGTTGTAAATAATTTGTTATAAAAACGTTTGAAGACAAAATACTATATGTTATTCGGAGCAAAAGTATCTTTATGTGGCTCGGCTGTACTTATCTGCCTCGCAAGCTCGGCAGATAACCCGTCCAGCCTCGCCACATAAAATATAACTTTTGCTCCTAATAACATAATATACTATTATGTATCTAGGCCGAAAAACTGGCTTTTTATGGACGATGCCTGAAATTACTGACTGAGGCAAGCAATCAGGCAAAGCCATAAAGAGCAGTTTTCGTCCGAGGTGCATATCACAGTTTCCGTCGACCGTCATAATTTGAAAAAAAATTAAAGTGGAGTCCGAATTATAACAGTTGTTGAGGACGAAAAACGTTTGCAGACAACGTTTGCGGACGAAAAACGTTTGCGGACGAAAAGCGTTTGCGGCTGTAAAGTGCGGCCGTAAAGTTTTTGCGGCCGTAAAGGGTTTGCGGACGGAAAACGTTTGCGGACGAGAGGAGTTTGCGGGCGAAAAATTAATGGTGTCCAAAAAAGTGGAATTTTTCGTACGTAAATGCGTTCGTAAACTCACATTTTATAGGGAGGTCGATGGAAAATAGTCCGGCAGCGAAACCGTGTTATTTCCCTGAAGTGAAAATTTTCGTATTAAGTTTTTTTTTAACGGATTCTCGTAGATTTATATGTCTATTTACCATTTCCGACTGATGACAAGCTGGCATCTTTGAGCAACTTGAGATACACAGGGTGTTTCTAAACAATAAGATGATTGTACGGTTTTGGTTTTAAACTTGAATACTACTTTATTATTGTATGGTTAATTGTGCGTTAACTTATTGAATTTATTGATTTTACAAGTTTCAGCCATATACAGAGTGTCTAAAAAATCTGTATTAAAAAGTTTTAATAATATTCATGAATTTCTGATATGAAAATATTTTGTGTTCCAGTTCAAAATTCAGCTAAAAATAACAACGTAGGTACGTGTTTAAAAACGAAGCTGCATGACAGGTACGGAGTGTCCCAAAAATGTTTGGCTGAAAGAACAAACAGACACACAAAAGTTGGAGAAGGTTTCTTAGGTAGAAACCAAGCATAAATATTCCTGTATCATGGTAATACGATCTCTAATAGCGATTTCTTTTTCAGATTCTGGTATAATGTAACCTCTAGTTAAATATAAGTGAAAACAAGTGTTTTTTAACTTTAAATTTGCTTGTGAAAAAAACTTTAAAACTTTCCGTTGCTGGTGCCCAGCGCATAAAAACTTATAAAGTGCAGTAAAGTCTATGAAAATCAAAAGTTTCAAGAACTTGAAGAGAAATGCTGTTACCGAAGCGGGAACTTCAACAACGAAACGCAGAGGCGATCAGAAGTGCCAAATTTCAATTTTAAAAATGACTGCCTGTATTCTGGACAAAAGTGCGAAGTGGAAAAGAATAAAAAGAATCTTCATCGATGGCGACCGTCCTTTCAATTCCTAGCTTTAGAATACAAGGTAAAGAAAATTTCAAACAAGGAAGCCATTTTGCAAACGTGCGTGGAAGGAAACGATACTTGGGCTGCTGAAATTAGATTAAGATTAGCTGGCTGTGTGGCAGACCCAGGCCCGGATTAAGGGGAGGGCCCAAGGGGCCCGGGCCCTGGGCCTCCCACCAAGAGTGGGCCTCCCACCAATATAAGGGTAAATATCACAAAACAGGAAAAATACATGTCTCTTTGCTGTGAACTGTTTATAATGATAGGGAACATTTAACAAAAATTTCCATACATTCTCTCTTACTTCGCTAGCTTGATATGAAATGTAATAATCAAACTGTATATTTTAAATTAGTTAAAATTATTTAAAATCATAAAAAGTTATTATACTGGTAAACTGGCCTGTTCTTCCAACAGCATAGTAATGCACATTAAATTTAGTTACAGTGGCTGATAATTTACAAATTTACATCAGTTATAATTATTCACAATTAAATGTTTAGTATGTTTTTACTTGAATAACACAAATTGCATTATGTTAAAAGTCAGATATACTGCGTGAATTGGACTTTAGTGACATCATTAGTAATTTTGTAGCACGAAAATCAAGGAAAGTGCCTGTACTGTAATGGTCATAACGTTATTCATTCGCCGATTTGTAATATATTTATGTCTTATTTGTGTTATGTTATACTATACTTTTTAATGAAAAAATTGAATAATTTTAACTGAATTTTTCTGCGTAAATAAATTTTGTAAATAAACTTGTGTTCGTTTCATTTCGTGTTTTTTCATTACATATTGCAACACCGTGAAACAATGGGCCTCCCACCAAAATGGGCCCCGAGCCACCCATATCTTAAATCCGGCCCTGGGCAGACCTACCTGCCGTAGATGCCAGATACCATATGGACTGTCGTAATAAATTCATGGGTCAAAACGCTGTGCTTTCAGCAAAACGATAGTCTAGTCAGGATACCGAGAAAGAAGATATTCCTTACGAGGAAACAGTAAAAGAAATATTGACCGATAAAGAAAGAATTTGGAATTCGATAAATGTAAACAATATAAGTAGTATATCATTGAGAGTTCTGGCACACAGGTGTACAGGTACGCAGGTAAAGGTAGGTGTACCGGTATGCAGGTAAAGGTAGGTGTACAGGTATGCAGGTAAAGGTAGGTGTACAGGTATGCAGGTAAACGTAAAAGTTGCAGATAAAGGTAAAAGTGCATTTACGGGGTTCACGTAAAGGTAAAAAGTGCATTTACGGGGTTCAAGTAAAGGTAAAAAGTGCATTTACGGGGTTCACGTAAAGGTAAAAAGTGCATTTACGGGGTTCAAGTAAAGGTAAAAAGTGCATTTACGGGGTTCAAGTAAAGGTAAAAAGTGCATTTACGGGGTTCACGTAAAGGTAAAAAGTGCATTTACGGGGTTCAAGTAAAGGTAAAAAGTGCATTTACGGGGTTCACGTAAAGGTAAAAAGTGCATTTACGGGGTTCAAGTAAAGGTAAAAAGTGCATTTACGGGCTTCACGTAAAGGTAAAAAGTGCATTTAAGGGTTCAAAGTGCATTTAAGTGTTAAAAAGAGTAATCTGTAGGTGTTCGAATACGTAACGTAGGTGTACAGGTATGCAGGTAAACGTAAAGTTGCAGATAAAGGTAAAAGTGCATTTACGGGGTTGAAAGTGCATTTAAAAGTGCATTTACGGGTTCAGGTAAAGGTAAAAAGTGCATTTAAGGGTTCAAAGTGCATTTAAGTGTTAAAAAGAGTCATCTGTAGGTGTTCGAATTGAAATTGAAGCCAGGTAATTGTGAAACCGTTAGCAGAATGAGGTCGCGCGATTAAAAAATCGCAACAACAACATATTAAAGACTCATTGGCCTTGCCTTTTTTAATAATGTCTGATTAGATAAAGATGTGTGTTAGTTTTAATCTGTTAAAAGCAAAGTATTACAATTTTATATTAATTATTAATTATTAGTAGCTCGACATCCGGTATCCGGAAAGTGCATTTAAGGCAAGTGCATTTAAGGAAGAAATGCGAATCAAGGTGACGGTAGGAGGGATTAAATGAATAAAATGATAATTAGGAGATAAAATCGAACTTTGAACCCGTACTAAATAGCCATATGTTTTGAAGTCTGCAAATAATGTCATCTTTGTTTTATACTTCAGGTTCCAATTTCTTCACTGTATCAATGACCACGATAATAGTACATATTCTTTCCATTATCAAAGCATGGGAGGGGGACCAAACCTTCCTGTTTTAATCTGTTAAAAGCAAAGTATTACACAGTAAAAGGCTGAAATTGAACCCGGATGTAGAAAACAAAGATTACATTATTTGCAGACTTCAAAACATATTAAGGTTATTTAGTTTGGGTTAAAAGTCTGAATTTTGCGAATCTAGAAGACATAAAGCGACCATTGTGCTATAAGGAAACTCGTTGATTTGCGACTTTAATTGGTGTTATTAAGCTTACGCCTCCGAAATTGACGTATATAAATACATATAAATAGCGCTAAATAAGTGTCGTTTCTAGTTGGTTACTTCGTAAACAGTAAAATGTGGATGTGCTATGCGGCAGAGTCCTGGCCTAAACCCACTGATTTACTAAGTACTTTAGAGCGTTTTAAATGTGAGTTTGAAGCTCGTGCATTCCAATGTGACCACGATGCTGTGTATCGTACTTGGGGCGTTGAAGAAGAAGTCGAAAGTTTAAAGAACCAGGCTGAGAAGCTGGAACTTGCTGCCGAGAAAATAGCCGATTTTCTTCTAAATCAAAATTCAACCAGCAATTCTGGGTGTGTAACATGTCTCGGTATGGAATTGCGGAAACTAGGATTTAAAGAAGAATCAAAAACGTTAATGCCATACCGTAATCTGAAGACTCATCGAGAGCACCGCCGCCGTCAGTCTGCAACTAAACGAAAACGAAAACTCGAAGAAGCTGAATCCAAAGGTATTGCACAAGTTGAAAAACTCGATTCTGTTAAGAATGCCAGTTCCTGCGTGTAGTGCTAAAGATCTGATTGTCTAAAATTGCATGCATACTATGTAGTAAAATAAATATGTATATTGTATTTATAATGTTACATAATAATAATAAACATATATATTACATTTGAAGTTACATTGCTAACTTAAGTGTTGTCGTTTCCAATGGCACATTGGTTGTATATTACAAGATTCAAATTTGGTCTTTCATAGACGTCATCTGGGCCGGGGATGCCTACGTCTTCCGGTCCAGGAGGATTTGTCTTGTAACATTCCAGCGGTAAGGCATATGGGTAATCAGGAAACATGAATTTGCGTACATAGTATACCTGATTAACCCTTTGGTGGGTCGAACCGCTGCGTTGGAAATTTTGACAATGTTGTTCCTTATACTGCCGTTTACGACATTCATTTATTCGATGCCCCGTATTTTTACAGTAATTGCAAAATTTACGAGGATCGTACATTATCTAAATATGTATACAACTTATAAAACAGTCAGGAAAAAATATGTTCTTTATACTTACAAGTAGAGAGTAGAGCACCTCACGTTAAATACTATGTCAACTACAAACGATCAAGTATTTAGCGCTATTTATATACGTCAATTTCGGATGTGTAAGCTTAATAACATAAAAACAAGTCAACGACTTTTATGCTATTCATAATAACACCAATTAAAATCGCAATACAATGGTCGCTTTCTGTCTTTTAGATTCGCAAATACTGTAATGTTTGTTTGTTTAGAGTGTCTGTGATATGAGAGAGGTCGAAGTCTCGTATTAGCACTGTTCTATATATAAGTTATCATTGTTAAAGTTCTTTGCCTTATTATACATTGCTCGAGTTCACAATGAGCTATACATATTAACCCCGAGAATGCTGGGTGTTTATTTACAAATACTAGATGGTCTAAACTGAAATTCATAAAAAATATTCATACCTGTTTAATCTTATACTGGGTCTCTCAACGTACAATCATCGTTTTATAAAATTTTAGATCAAACACGGTGTTAAACACGGTGTCTACACATGTCTTATCTAAATGCCTTTTAATATAAGGTGTTTCATTCCAAACAACTACCATCCTATTTATCTTATCGTATGAGGTCAAAGTACCACTCATAACAGATCGTAATAACATCATGCATATTGTATTATTGCATAATTATAATAAAATGCTTGTAAAACAAATGTGTGAAACACGGTGTCTACACCTGTCTTATCTAAATGCCTTTTAATATAAGGTGTTTCATTCCAAACAACTACCATCCTATTTATCTTATCGTATGAGGTCAAAGTACCACTCATGACAGATAGTAATAACATCCTGCATATTGTATTATTGCATAATTATAATAAAATGCTTGTAAAACAAATGTGTGATATTCTAAACTACATCGAACAAATAATCTATATATTGGTCGCACATCGAAATTTGCCCATGAGCCTCATTAATACCTTTCATACCGGGGTCAACAGGTTCAATGAGACTAGCAGATATTAGTACGGATAATTTGCAACGAATATCCAATTAAAGATACGTTATTTGTAACAAATCAAGCGTTAGCGCTATTTATATACGTCAATTTCGGAGGTGTAAGCTTAATAACATAAAAACACTAAGTCGAAATTCCCTGCATTCGATACATGTGTTTAAAGCCCACAAACAGTAGAAGTTAGTAAAGATATGACACCGAGTGCATATCTGCATCAAGAGATAAGTGCTGTGGAGGCGTTTATTTATTTTACTACATAGTATGCATGCAATTTTAGACAATCAAATCTTTGAAAAGTGCATTTAAGGAGAGGCAGGTGTAATATATATATATATATATGAGGCCCCGCAGGTAAGAGTTTAATTAGCGGTACGTGTAAGCCAGTACCTTGTTTCCCCTTTCTTACCTATATGAATGTCAGACTTAAACCACTGGACCACGCGAGCATATAAGAAAATCTCTGGTTAATGTTCAATCCTTTCATCGAAAATGAAGTGGCCAGTATACGGCAGAATGCGTTAGCTATTGTTTGTATGGGAATGTATCATGAGATAGACAGAGATAGACATGTATGGATGGAATCGAACGCTGTCTTATCAAAAGATAAGGTTATCGCACTTTATCTAGCATACGGGGCTTTTCAAGTCGAATGATTCATAAAAACTTTACAATGAAATCGGTAATGTGAATGCACAAACTTCGCAGGTTAATTAGCACTGTTCTATAATATATAAAATCGATGCAGTACAATTTTCAAACACCGAATTAATTGAAGCTGTTCATAATGCATGCGATAAAAAGTAATCTCATTACGCATTTTAAAAACAGCTCCCGCTTTATCACAAGTGATCAGAGGTTAAACGGCGTGTTGATAGAAATAGTCGTGTTTTCCACAATGCTGCCAGTGCTTAAACATATTATCTTCATATACCATTAGTTTAACTGTAAACAACTCTCGCTTACAATCCTGACCTAGCCTAACATTTTTATCTTCCACCAATACAGTATCGCTTGATTTGTTGCAAATAACGTATCTTTAATTGGATATTCGTTGCAAATTATCCGTACTAATATCTGCTAGTCTCATTGAACCTGTTGACCCCGGTATGAAAGGTATTAATGAGGCTCATGGGCAAATTTCGATGTGCGACCAATATATAGATTATTTGTTCGATGTAGTTTAGAATATCACACATTTGTTTTACAAGCATTTTTCGAATGGAATTTGTAGCAGGTGAGCAGCAGCAACAATATCCATATTTTCTTCACGATGCAATCTTCGAGGCAGCCTAGAATAAATAAGATATTTAATTAAATAAAAAAACATGTATGAAAATAAAACGTCTTTTATTCAGTATTGATAATATATATATAACTACTACTACCTAATTTTACAGTAATTTTTATGGGAGCAATATGCAGCGGCATGGTCGGCGCAGGTAAGCTGAATTCTAAATTCTCTAATGCAAAGGGGTACGTATTTACATTTCACAGTTGCATACGCTTCAAATTCTTGCAATAACAAATCGAAATTGTATGAAGTATACTTGCGAAACATTTATGACATAATAAAATACACTTTCATACCATATATGTACGTTTCTATTTTTAGATGGTTGAGTTGAGAGGTCGTCGTTATCTGATATGAGAAGGTCTGGGATTGAACTGGCAGCTAACAGATGTTAATTTAATTGTTTCACTTCTGGAACAAGATAAGTCATTTAGATATTTAATTAATTTGAGTGTTTAATAATGATGGAAATGTTGCAACTGTATAAAGACATCTTATAGAGGATGTGAATAAGGAGCGAGCTAAAATCGCCTAAGATTGTATTTTATGTGAAAAATGTAATAAATCATATGTAATTATAAAATTGTTTACATACCATTTATTCCTCGATGTGAAATTCGAAACTAGCAGCCGGTTGCGCTTTTCCAAAGTCTACCTGTCCCATGTAGGTAAAGTAAACGTTTTTCTTTAATAATTCCAGACACTCTTTATCGGTTAGAACTTGACAAATTCGCCTCGGTAAAAATATTGTGAAATCATCGCTTTCGAGAAGAATGGTCCTTTGTCCACCCAATTTTGGGCAGTTAAACGGCTTTAGGCTTTCAATCCTATACTTCTGCCCCACGTTCAAGTCTTGGGCCTTTAGATTCGGCTTTGTAGTAATTTTTCCAGCTGAATTTAATTTTTTTAATAAGTCCATTATCTAAATATGTATACAACACCTTATAAAACAGCCAGGAAAAAATATGTTCTTTATACTTACAAAGTAGAGAAGGACACTTTTACAAGAGCACTACACGTCAATACTATGTCAACTAGAAACGATTAATTATTTGGCGCTATTTATATATGCCAATTTCGGAGGTGTAAGCTTAATAACATGTCAACGACTTTTATGTAGTCCATAATAGCACCAATTAAAATCGCAATTTTAACACAATCATTGCTTTGTCTTTTATATTAGCAAGTACTGTAATGTTTGTTTGCTTAAATAGCCATATGTTTTGAAGTCTGCAAATAATGTCATCTTTGTTTTATACTTAGGTTCTAATTTCAGACTTTTACGGTATCAATGACCCCCGATAATAGTACATATTCTTTTCATTATCAAAGAATGGGAGGGAGACCAAACCTTCCTAATTTTGTAAAACCCCTAACTATAATTATTCTAAAATCAAACTTGGAACGATATGTCAGAACAACGCTATACGTTCCTCGCCCATCATGTAGAGTCGCAAGCAAGTAGTTCCATAATTCCGTATCAATTTATTCATGAAAATTTTCCCAACTCCGTTCCTTTTATGTTCGAAAATTGCCCATATATTTTTCTCTTAACACCAACCTTTCCTCGATGCAGCTTTTTAACTCCAGATCCATATCATAGTCTTCACGTTGTAATTCCAGCAAATAATCTAGCCTTTCGTATTTTCCATCTCCACAATCAAAAAACATGTCATTTGGGTTATGTTAACCCATATGACACCGATACCTGGAACGTGTACACGGCTATGCGATTGGTACATGACGCTTTAGCGTGCGAACGAAATGCCTGGAATTCATATGATGAGGAAGAGGACAAAGAGAACATAGAGAAAAAACATAATTAACAATTTTTTCCGGTTCTTTGAGCTTTATAAACTGTCCTTTTCAGGACAAAATAAACTTCACACATCTGTTAAGTGACTTTGCAAACTTGCAAAGTCACTTAACCTAAATGCAATTTTCGGTTCATTTATATCATACAAATCGCGACCTTCTGCTAAGGTTACAAAACTTTGATTTTACATTTATTATGTTATAATCACTGCTTAAACATATCTCCTTACGCATTTTAAAAACAGCTCCCGCTTTATCACAAGTGATCAGAGGTTAAACGGATAAAGAATTTCGATATGCGTAAGCAGAGGTTAAACGGATAAAGAATTTCGATATGCGTAAGTTTACAGCTTAGGTTTCGGCTAGAATATCAATTATAAAAGCGGAATAGGCCGGATAACTACAAATTGTGTTAAGGAATGTCGACATCTATTTCAAACGCAGGTAATAACCGATATAAATAATAACGTTGCAGTAAATAAAACATATTTTATTCCAGTCTGTAACAGGGTTTACACCCTTGTGCGGTGTAAATATCCAGCATATTTCGAAAATGTGAGTGTTTAATAATATTGATTACGAATTATATAACAGATTGTTTACACAGAGGGCTGTAGCGCTGTTGGTGGTGCCACAGGGTGGTCCAGACGCTGAGGATGCTGTGGCCATACAGCTGCCCGTTATTCCGGGCTTGGCGTTACCATACCCTGTAAGGGTATGGTTGAACGTAAGGGATGGGATTCTTTATGTGCAAAGAGGTATGTTATAAGCGTTTACATCGGTTAAAATGTTAATTGCTTGCAATTTTAGCCTAACAGAATCACCATAGCCCTCTGTAAAATGATGCTAATAAATATATTCTTTGTACTACTATGTTATTATTTAGCCGTCTTCCTGCCTGTTATGAGTTGTACTTTGACCTCATATGATAAGATAAATAGGATGGTAGTTGTTTGGAAAGAAACACCTTATATTAAAAGGCATTTAGATAAGACAGGTGTAGACACCGTGTTTGACACCGTGTTTGATCTAAAATTTTATAAAAACGATGATTGTACGTTGAGAGAGCTAGTATAAGATTAAACAGGTAGGATTAAGCGTAAATGTCTGTCTTTACGCTTAATCTCACATTTTAAATATTTTTTATGAATTTCAATTTAGACCATCTAGTATTTGTAAATAAACACCCAGCATTCTCAGGGTTAATATGTATAGCTCATTGTGAACTCGAGCAATGCATAATAAGGCAAAGAACTTTAACAATGATAACTTATATATATATATATATATATATATATATAGAACAGTGCTAATACGAGACTTCGACCTCTCTCTAATTGCTTGCAATTTTAGCCTAACAGAATCACCCATCCGGGGACCGCTTCTATCATAGCCCTCTGTAAAAATGATGCGAATAAATATATTCTTTGTACTACTATGTTATTATTTAGCCGTCTTCCTGCATAAAATTGGACAGATTGTACAAGTTTTACTCTAAATTAACGGTAAAGATATCATATAGGTAAGAAAGGGGGGACAGCGCTGTTCGATGTAGTTTAGAATATCACACATTTGTTTTACAAGCATTTTATTATAATTATGCAGCATGCATTACAGTGTAACATCTTGTGCTGCAATAATACAATATGCAGGATGTTGTTACATACAATTGAAACATCCCAAATTCAGACTTTTAACCCGCACTAAATAACCTTTCAATGTGGCTTACACGTACCGCTAATTAAACTCTTACCTGCGGGGCCTCCAATAACCAGGAAAACCCATCCGGTTTGTGCTAGTTGAACCTAATAGTCGCTGCTATCTGTTATGAGTTGTACTTTGACCTCATACGATAAGATAAATAGGATGGTAGTTGTTTGGAATGAAACACCTTATATTAAAAGGCATTTAGATAAGACATGTGTAGACACCGTGTTTAACACCGTGTTTGATCTAAAATTTTATAAAACGATGATTGTACGTTGAGAGACCCAGTATAAGATTAAACAGGTATGAATATTTTTTATGAATTTCAGTTTAGACCATCTAGTATTTGTAAATAAACACCCAGCATTCTCGGGGTTAATATGTATAGCTCATTGTGAACTCGAGCAATGTACAATAAGGCAAAGAACTTTAACAATGATAACTTATATATAGAACAGTGCTAATACGAGACTTCGACCTCTCTCATATCACAGACACTCTAAACAAACAAACATTACAGTATTTGCGAATCTAAAAGACAGAAAGCGACCATTGTATTGCGATTTTAATTGGTGTTATTATGAACAGCATAAAAGTCGTTGACTTGTTTTTATGTTATTAAGCTTACACATCCGAAATTGACGTATATAAATAGCGCTAAATACTTGATCGTTTGTAGTTGACATAGTATTTAACGTGAGGTGCTCTACTCTCTACTTGTAAGTATAAAGAACATATTTTTTCCTGACTGTTTTATAAGTTGTATACATATTTAGATAATGTACGATCCTCGTAAATTTTGCAATTACTGTAAAAATACGGGGCATCGAATAAATGAATGTCGTAAACGGCAGTATAAGGAACAACATTATCAAAATTTCCAACGCAGCGGTTCGACCCACCAAAGGGTTAATCAGGTATACTATGTACGCAAATTCATGTTTCCTGATTACCCATATGCCTTACCGCTGGAATGTTACAAGACAAATCCTCCTGGACCGGAAGACGTAGGCATCCCCGGCCCAGATGACGTCTATGAAAGACCAAATTTGAATCTTGTAATATACAACCCATGTGCCATTGGAAACGACAACACTTAAGTTAGCAATGTAACTTCAAATGTAATATATATGTTTATTATTATTATGTAACATTATAAATACAATATACATATTTATTTTACTACATAGTATGCATGCAATTTTAGACAATCAGATCTTTAGCACTACACGCAGGAACTGGCATTCTTAACAGAATCGAGTTTTTCAACTTGTGCAATACCTTTGGATTCAGCTTCTTCGAGTTTTCGTTCAGTTGCAGACTGACGGCGGCGGTGCTCTCGATGAGTCTTCAGATTACGGTATGGCATTAACGTTTTTGATTCTTCTTTAAATCCTAGTTTCCGCAATTCCATACCGAGACATGTTACACACCCAGAATTGCTGGTTGAATTTTGATTTAGAAGAAAATCGGCTATTTTCTCGGCAGCAAGTTCCAGCTTCTCAGCCTGGTTCTTTAAACTTTCGACTTCTTCTTCAACGCCCCAAGTACGATACACAGCATCGTGGTCACATTGGAATGCACGAGCTTCAAACTCACATTTAAAATGCTCTAAAGTACTTAGTAAATCAGTGGGTTTAGGCCAGGACTCTGCCGCATAGCACATCCACATTTTACTGTTTACGAAGTAACCAACTAGAAACGACACTTATTTAGCGCTATTTATATGTATTTATATACGCCAATTTCGGAGGCGTAAGCTTAATAACACCAATTAAAGTCGCAAATCAACGAGTTTCCTTATAGCACAATGGTCGCTTTATGTCTTCTAGATTCGCAAAATTCAGACTTTTAACCCAAACTAAATAACCTTAATATGTTTTGAAGTCTGCAAATAATGTCATCTTTGTTTTCTACATCCGGGTTCAATTTCAGCCTTTTACTGTGTAATACTTTGCTTTTAACAGATTAAAACAGGAAGGTTTGGTCTCCCTCCCATGCTTTGATAATGGAAAGAATATGTACTATTATCGCGGTCATTGATACAGTAAAGAAATTGGAACCTGAAGTATAAAACAAAGATGACATTATTTGCAGTATTTAACCACCAGCAGTTCTTACAAAATATAATTTTCGAAAATGTCATAAGGGCGTTTTCAATTTTTAGTATGTTATAGATGACGTCATTTGCAGGCTATGGGATTTTAGGGGGTGTGATTTTTTCACCCGTTTTCCGTTTTTCCCACCCATTTACGAGATACAGCCCTTTTTAGTATTTAACCACCAGCAGTTCTTACAAAATATAATTTTCGAAAATGTCATAAGGGCGTTTTCAATTTTTAGTATGTTATAGATGACGTCATTTGCAGGCTAGGGCGCTTTGGGGGTGTGATTTTTTCACCCGTTTTCCGTTTTTCCCACCCATTTACGAGATACAGCCCCTTTTAGTATTTAACCACCCCTTTACCTGAACCCCGTAAATGCACATTTTACCTTACCTTACCTGCACACCTTAAATGCACTTTGAACCCTTAAATGCACTTTTTACCTTTACGTGAACCCCGTAAATGCACTTTTTACCTTTACGTGAACCCCGTAAATGCACTTTTTACCTTTACTTGAACCCCGTAAATGCACTTTTTACCTTTACGTGAACCCCGTAAATGCACTTTTTACCTTTACTTGAACCCCGTAAATGCACTTTTTACCTTTACTTGAACCCCGTAAATGCACTTTTTACCTTTACGTGAACCCCGTAAATGCACTTTTTACCTTTACTTGAACCCCGTAAATGCACTTTTTACCTTTACGTGAACCCCGTAAATGCACTTTTACCTTTATCTGCAACTTTTACGTTTACCTGCATACCTGTACACCTACCTTTACCTGCATACCTGTACACCTACCTTTACCTGCATACCGGTACACCTACCTTTACCTGCGTACCTGTACACCTGTGTGCCAGAACTCTCAATGATATACTACTCTTATATACTCGGATCGCGGAGGACATAAACTTACTCGAGGTAATTTAATGAAAACCCTCAAGAAACAGTTGGATGAACTGATAGTCCTTTCTGCCTCAGGATATGCAAATATAATAACATTCCCTAACAAAGTCGCGGCGACCTTAAGAATAAGTCGTGTTGAGGATGACGCTGATAATATTGAGACTGCAATTGGCAAAATAACGAAAGAAATAAAACGCGAAGTTGCTGATGTAAAGAGGAATAAAGAGAAATATAAGTTACATGTAAAATACGAAACAATGTTAGCGGATTACAGTAAAACTCTATTAAAATTTTGCGAATCGCCATCACCTAAATTGGACAAAACTCCACCGGGACTTTTAATTGGGAGTATCGTCTCATCGACTTTATATAATACATTTACAAATCTTCAAATAGGTGTAGGCGTTAAGTTTAGATTTTCAAAAGGACTAGTGAATATTTTGAACCAATTTAAAATATCATGCACGTATGATGAGCTGTTAAGATTCAAAAAGCTGCCGCTTTTGAGGTGGTTAAAAATGTAAATTTAACTGGAATTACTAAAGGAAATGATGCTACACTAACCCAGGTTATTGTTGACAATTTTGACACAGAAATCTCATCGCAAAATGGCAAAACGAGTACTCATTCGCTACTGTCCTTGCCGCTCAAACTACGTCAGCAGGAGAATTTTTAATATAATAATATACTTTTGGAACACCCTGTATTTAATTTTTTTGTTTTTATTTTATATAAACATTATGAGAAACAAACCATTTGTAAAAAACTCGTTTATTTACGTAAAATTTACAAATAATTTAAAAAGAGTGATATTTTACCCACTTACTCCTTTTCGGACACCCCGTATCTGGAGTTGCTCAAGGATCACGCTTTGTCATCACTTGGATATCAAAACTAGGAGACCCTTAGACCCCAAATCCGTTTTGAAAAAAACTTAATACGAAATTGTTGGGTTTTACCCCGTGGCTGCCGGACTAAAAACATTTTATTAATAATCTACAGGAAAATTGTCAAGGGTTACTGCAAATCAAGTTTTCTCGAAAATTGTTAGTCTTGCTACATATTCGTTACGAATCTGTATTGTATCAAACATTCGCAGCAAACTTACTGAAATGTTTACTGTAACATCTCTCAAAATCTTCAGCACAGTTCCTGATAGTTTTCCAAAAATTTATTGGAACGTAGGTTAAAATGTATTTGCTTACTTAAATATATATTAGCGTCGACTAAAATTTACCGAAATATTTCTTCTGAATTTGCTGAAAATGTTGAAAACATTGGTGCAGGCTCGCTAAATATATATCAATAATCTTACTATAAAATTGGAAAACCTCTTTACAAATCCACTGAGATTCAACTACAAGCATGCTGAACATTTTCTGAAGCCGCAAGCCAAATTTGTTGCAAACCTGTTGCTTATTATAAATTTACTCAAAAAATTTGTAACAGTTTATGAAAACATTTATTGCCACCTTTTTTAAAATTCCCTGCAAACTTCCTGGTAGCCTGCGAAAGCAATTTTCAACGCTACCTCAAAATTTACTTACTGCACGCTTACATTAACAATTATTCAACATTTGAAAAAATTTGGGTAATATTTATGCATTTACTCAAAATATCCTACAAACTTAACGGTTTAGTGGAAAATTGTTGAACAGTGGCGTCAAATTCGCTGAATTTCTATGTATAACAGCTGAAATACGACTAACATTTTATTGCAAACTACCCAATGCACTTCCTGTCAATTTTTGTTAGCAATCATACTAAAATGTTGTAGAGAAATGTTTGCAATTTGCTAAAACGCTGGAAATGTAATAAATATTTCCTGCTGCAAGCTTTTACTACAAAGAGGCTGTCAAAAACGACAAATTAATCCATTCCTTCCTTTGTAGTTGTACATCATATTTCTAGATTTAATTCTTAGAATAAACGATAAATAAATAGTTATTTATAAAAATCGACATATTATCTGGATTAATCGATATTTTTCGGGTAGTTGAAACATTGAAATTGATACTTTATTTATTTTTACTTATCGTAAAGTATTTGCTGTAACTATTCCTAGCTGATGTTATTTTTAGTGTAGTTTCGTAGACCAGAAGAGCGGTGTGTTACCTTGTGTACATACTCCTTGAATAGAATTTTTTGCTTTTCACTTGCAGAAATTCCCAATGTTGCCAGGCAAGAAAGTTAAAACAAGACTGGCTGCATTGCTCCATTCTTGAAAAACTGGCATACATTTTCATTTATTCATGAAAAATTTAAATATTGGCAACTTTTTAAAAACTCGTAGCGTCTTTATTCTTTAAATTGAAGCTTTCGATAACAAACTTGTTTGCTTTAGAATGACTTACTAAGAGTTACTACTAAAATGTTTCCAATTCCTGTACAAACCTGATTTTTAGATGGTGTAATTGTGAAACTTCCAGATAAAAAAATTTCTTCTTTGTGTCTTTGCATCTGGGTGTAATGTTAAATAAAATTCTAAACCATCGTGTTCATATCAATAACGTGCAGCACACTTTTAATAATAAAACGCCCATTTTTTATCCTTCCACTAAGACCTCTTTTACAAGAAGATACAAGATAAAATTGCAAAATTGCACAAACAAAACAAGAATAAATGACTTCAGTCACTACGAACTAAGAAGAGAGTTCATCTTGTTGGAAGGACTCGATGTCGAATATGTTTTGAAAAGTTTTAATATGTCCTCAAACATCGTCATCACTCATTTGTACTAGTTTTCATTGAGTGTTCTAAATTGCATATCCTAAATTTCGTAATCCTTTAAAAAATGTGCATCTCCCTGGTCCCTGGACGAGCACTTTTTTACTGAAATATAGTAAACACCTGGAATATTCATATCTGACATTCCCTCTGATGTGTCATCTTTTATCTCTTTGTATAAATGTATCTGGGAAAAGCCCTTTATTTACGCCCCCAGAACATGCTATATAACAATATTTACAAATTATTGGAGATTGGAGGCACACATTACTAAAAGTGCAATAATTAAAAGGAGAAGATCTAAAAGATATTCGTTCAATGGCACCAGCTACGCTACATTTACTATTATTTTTAAACTTTGTAGAATCAAGTGTTGTAATTATTGTATTATAGTCCGGCAGCGGAACGTGTTTTTTCCCTGAACTGAAAATTTTCAAGGGTAATACCACAAAAGGTGAAAATTTTTTGAGAATTTTTTTTTGTTCACATGCAAATTATTGCGTATAAATTTCACGAAACCAAAACTGCGTTAAAAATTCCGCGAGACCGCAGGTCGAGTGGAATTTGAGCAGCTTTTGTTGAGAGCAATTTGCAATAATTTGCATGTTGACGAAAAAAATTCTCTTAAAAAATTTTGCCTTGAGTGGTATTTGGAAAGATTATTCAACAATATGGGTAAATGACTTTTACCGTGTTCGACAGCACATATTTATAACGTTTTCCACTATTAATTCAATACTGGAGCTTCCAACACGATTATTATGAGTTTTTAAAACGACGCTGATTTACAAACTTTGACTTTGACGTTTTGGTGAAATGTCAGTCAAAGGCTACTCACTGAATTTAAATCATTGAAACCAATCGGGCTTGCTTGAAAACACTGTGACATTAGAAGTGTTTTCAAGAACAGTCAATTTTGATTGGCCGGTTCTGACAAATTGAACAATTTTCATTGGTTCGTTCATTATAGTGTTGAATAATCATATTAAGTTTTTTAACGGATTCTCGTAGATTTATATGTCTATTTACCATTTCCGACTGATGACAAACTGGCATCTTTGAGCAACTTGAGATATACAGGATATTTCAAAACAATAAGATGATTGTATGTTTTACTCTTTAAACTTGAATACTACTTAGTTCTTAATTTTTTCTCGTTATTGTATGATTAACTGTGCGTTAACTTATTGAATTTATTGATTCTACAAGTTTCAGCCATTTACAGGGTGTTTAAAAAATCTATGTTATAAAGTTTTAATAATATTAATGAATTTCTGATATGAGAATATTTTGTTCCATTTCAAAATTCAGCTAAAAATAACAACGTGGTTTAAAAACGAAGCTACATAACAGGTACAGAGTGTCCCAAAAATTTTTGGCTGAAACAAGAAACAGACACAGAAAAGTTGGAGGTTTCTTAGCTGGAAACCAAGCATAAATATTCCTGTATCATGGTAATACGATCTCTAATAGCGATTTCTTTTTGAGAATCGAGTAGTGTAACGTCTAGTTAAATATGAGTGGAAAGAAGTGTTTTTTTTTTAACTTTAAATTTGCTTGTGAAAGAAAAAGTGAAAAACCTTCTGTTGCTGGTGCCCAGCGCATAAAAACTATCATAAAGTGCAGTAAAGTGTATATATATATATAATCATTTCCTCATTTACCCATAAGGGTGTAAGGATTTCAATACATTCTCTTACTTATACATTTAGGTACATTTAACTGGATTGTATTAATTACATTTAATACTTCCTCTACTTTAACTAAAACTCAATTCAGTATAAACTTTTTCCAGCTCTTTCTATCTTCTGCTAGTCTTTTTGCCTCTGCCCAAGTTTTTCCTTTCTTCTTTAGTATCTTTCCAATTATTTCATCCCACGTTTGCTTTGGTCTTCCTCTTTTCCTTTTGCCTGTCGCTTTTGATTCCCAAATCTTTTTGGTTTGAGTTCTGCTCTCCATCCTTTGTAGATGTCCCCACCATCCAAGTTGCCTTCGTTCAATGAATTCTTCTACAGGTTCGATATTTAGTTCTTCTCTTATGTCCTCATTTCTGATTCTGTCTCTTTTTGTTACCCCTTTAACTCTCCTTAAATATTTCATCTCAGCTGCCCTAATTTTGCTTTTTTCTCTATCTGAAAGAACCCATGATTCACATCCATACGTGAGTATTGGTCTATATATTGTTCTATAAACCTTCATCTTTGTTTCCCTTGTGATTTCTCTCTTATTAATGATCCCTTTGCTTAGCGCATAGTAAACTTTGTTAGTTTTTTCAATCCTACTGTTCACCTCTATTCCTTGATTTCCTGTTTCTTCTAAGGTTACTCCTAAATATTAGAAACTGCTTACTTGTTCTATGAGTTCTTCATCTACTATAACTCTAATTTCCTTTCTTTCCCCTGATATTACCATTGTTTTGGTTTTGGATTTATTCATCTTCAATCCATTATTTGTTAAAGTAAAGTGTATGTAGATCAAAAGTTTAAAGAACTTGAAGAGAAGACCAGTAGTGATAAGGATTTTTATATTATATGTCACAGAAGCTGCGTGTCGACATACACATCAAGTCAGTTGTAGCTGGCCGTGCAACAGTTATAAAAAATATAAAAGCGTCGGTGTTAAAGCATAATAACGGATGTTTTAGCAGCACATGCCCTTAGTGGTTGTGACACCACTGCAATGTATTTTGGAATTGATAAGAACAAAGTTTATAAAGTTAAAAAAAAAGGATACTATTTGTCATACATGAGCGAAGTAAATCAAGATATTAGTGACATTACAAATCAGGCTGCCCAATTTGTATCTGTATGCTATGGAAAACTTAATTGCGAATCAACATCTGAGGCTCGTGTACGTCTGTGGGCTGAGAGAACAGCGTGCGGAAGGTCGCAATTACCTCTTTTACGATCTCTTCCGCCAACAAATGCAGCATTTATTGAAAACGTGAAACGTGCCCACTTACAGACCTGCATTTGGAAAAATTCGTTGCAATCAGACCTTCCAAGTCTACAGCCAACCAATTACGGTTTTTATAAAGATGGGAATGCCAAGTGTTTGTTTCCGATCACTTTACCAGAGAAAGTAGAAGTGGCACCTTCTGATGTTTTAACATTAATTAGGTGTTCCTGTAGCAGTAACAAACTATGCAGTACAAACAGATGTAGCTGTAAAAGCTCTAGGTTACCCTGTACAATGTTCTGCGTTTGCAGAGCACATGAACATTGCTGCAATGAACTAACCCCTACTGCCACTGTGAACGACAATGAAGACGAAGAAGACGAATGTTCACTTTCCAATGATGAAATCGATTCAGAAAATAATAAAGTCTAATATACAGTGCATTCCAATTAAAACGAGCCACCCCATGATTAAAAGCCAACTTGTGTAAAGATTATGGGAGTTCTAGTTGTTACCGGTTTCATTTTAGTTTTTTTCTTGCAAAAAAAGTGTTGTACTCACAAGTGAGAAGGTTATAAAAGGTGTGAGCCCATAACATTACTTTTTTGCGGGTTACCATTTTTAGGGTGGATTTTCTCGGAAACTATTGAACCGATTTTGAAAAACTAAAAAGCATTAAAGATTTTAGGATTTTTCTATAAATATAAAAATAACGGAATTATACGGGTTGGCTCGTTTTAATTGGAATGCACTGTATATAAATACTAGCCGACCCGGCAAACGTTGTTTTGGATTATGACTTGATGGGGAAAACCCTTCAAACCATTAAGCATAGAATCATAAAAGCATGACTGCAAATAGAAAGTCGTACAGTGTATAGAAAAACACACTTTCGATATTTTCCAATTTTCCGGCTTTCTTTTTTGCTAAACCACCTCGGGACTAAGACGAACAAAACAAAAAAAAATCATCCAAATCGGTCACGTCGTTCTCGAGTTTTTACGTTACTAACACACGGCGATTGATTTTTATATACAGGGTGTAGAAATGCTTTACGCACCATAGGGATTTCAATGGTAATTTCTTCATATGAAAATATTTGCTTCCCTAATTATTTTAGAGCAAACTTGTATGGAAGTTTTTTGTAGAGAAAAAATTCTGTATCCATTTAAGCCAGAATTTGTCATTTTACATTTCGGAAAACCGAAAATTTAAAGAAATAAAATACCATTTTTAGATAAATCAGTGGTGCCTTGAAATTACTAAATCATCTCAAAGCATCAACAAATTAGTTTGCTGTTTAATTGGGTGCCGTTAAATAAATGGATACAGAATTTTTTTCTCTACAAAAAACTTCAATACAAGTTTGCTCTAAAATAATTAGGGAAGCAAATATTTTCATATGAAGAAATTACCATTGAAATCCCTATGGTGCATAAAGCATTTCTACACCCTGTATATAGATAATATACTTTTGGAACACCCTGTATTTAACATTTTTTGTTTTTATTTTATATAAACTTTATTATGAGAAGCACGCCATTTGTAAAAAACTCATTTATTTATGTAAAATTTACAAATAATTTAAAAAGAGCGATATTTCACCTACTTACTTGTCGGACGCTTTGTCATCACTTGGATATCAAAACTAGGAGAGCCTTAGACCTCA
Organism: Agriotes lineatus; assembly: GCA_940337035.1. Lineage (NCBI taxonomy): Eukaryota > Metazoa > Arthropoda > Insecta > Coleoptera > Elateridae > Agriotes > Agriotes lineatus. The sequence continues at coordinate 195,318 of CALNHX010001451.1, forward strand.
AATCCGTTTTGAAAAAAACTTAATACGAAATTGTTGGGTTTTACCCCGTAGCTGCCGGACTATTAATTTCTATACAATTTATAAAATGTCCTTCGCTTTTCCTAAGTAGACGTAACTGGACTATGATTGTAAATACCAGGGCCGTAACTAGGTATAGGCCGAGTATGCACCCGCCTACAGGCGCAAGCGGCAAAGGGCGCTAAAATGGCACTGAAAAAAGTAATTTCCTTCGTACTAAAAAAAACAAATAAACTAGGTAATTTGTAATATTAACGATTTTAGTCCAAATAATGCTAATTATAATAATGCGAATTGCGCCCAATCTTGTCGATAAATTACATTGCCTTGTGCAATTTGCAAAGGAAATGTTGTATGTCTACCAGATTGTAACAGCGTTTATTTTATAGTTCTCACCTATATCAATCAAAACATTAGAATTATTGGTTTGTTAGCCCACTGCATATGTGGCCTTATTCTAATTATTAAAATGTTTGTATTTTTAAAACAATGTAATACAGCAGTGGCGACAAACTAACTTAAATTTTTAACAACTGTTGATGCGGGTCCACTGATATTACATATACATTCACTGCTTTAGGTTCATTACTGATACAGTTGTCCATTACAACAATCAGCAGAACACCACAGACCCATGTTGAAAGCTTACTTGTTCCACTACTATAGCATTTTTCGCTACAATTACTTTCCCGGTAGAATTTTGTCAATTTAAAACACTTCTGCGGCCCTGAACGATAGTAGCAGAGACGAAACTCTTTACCAACGACAACTGTTCAATAAAGCTAGGGCTGTATTAAAAGAGCGAAGGGATAATGGCGAACAAAATCTCCAAATAAAATATGTCCAGTGTATCCCAACTATCACTCAAAAAAAAAAACTAGATTCATCCAACAGCAGCAGCATTCAGTGTTATTATCACAATATACGTAGTTTAAAAAATAAAGTGCATCAGATCTGTGCTTCAATAAGTGACGCTGAATATGATGTGATTACTTTCTCTGAAACATGGTTAGCAAACGATACAGTTAGTTCTGAATATTTTTCTCCGCTTGTTTATACTGTCTACAGATGCGATCGTGATTTTCAGCAAATGAATAAAACACGTGGAGGCGGAGTTCTAATAGCGCTGAAAAATAGTATTAAGGCCGAACTGTTAGATTTATCAGCTCTGTTAAAAACACTAGTCACTTTTGACATAGTTGGATGTAAGTGCATTTTAAATGCATCTCTCTTCTATGTGTTTGTAATTTATATACCGCGCACTCCATCTGTTTCAAGTTTGGAAACTTTGTTAGATTACTTTACGCAATTTCATTTATCTACTAAGAATCTTTTGATCATTGGAGACTTCAACATTCCAAATTTTTGCAAAGATGTAGATTACGACTTAACTAGGATATTAAATAATTTTGCTCAATTATTAAATTTAACTCAATTTAATTATATTCGAAATACTAATAACAGATTATTAGATCTTGTTTTTTCCAATATAAACTGCACTTTAAATCGTGATTATGAACCCCTTGCTAGCGAAGACTCTTATCACCCTGCGTTAAGAATTGATTGTAATTTAAGAGTACTCCATGAACCAAATTTTTGTGTTAATACATTTAATAGGTCCTACAATTTTCGTAAGGCTGACTTTCTTGCTATTTATGAAACATTATTAGAGACAAATTGGTCTGCTTTGGATGATTGTAGGAATGTTAATGAAGCATGTGATAATTGTTATGACATTCTTTATGCTGTGTTCGATATGCACGTACCACTCTACGGTAGGCATTCTGTATATCCTAAGTGGTATTCACGTGAAATTATACGTATTCTAAAACTGAAAAATAAGCATCATAGCAAATATAAATCCTCGCGTTCACTAATGCACTTTTATGAATTTAGGCGATTACGTTCGTTAGCCAAAATTAAAATAAAAGAAGCCTATACTAAATATCTGACGGATGTTGAAAATTCAATCAATACCGACTCTAAAAACTTCTGGTCATATATCCAAAGCAAAAGGTGCAATAGTAGAATACCAGGACTATTACGTAATGGTGATATCACCTATGATACTCCACAGGAGATAGTAAATGGTTTTGCAAATTATTTTTATTCAGTTTATCTGCCTCCTGATGGTGTAGCTATTACTCCTGATGAACAAAAATATTTAGATAATAACATGCCATTTATCAAAATTAATTGCGTATCTGAAGATGACATTATGGCGGCTATACGAAGGTTGAAAAACAAGTCAACTGCTGGACTTGACCAAGTGCCGAGTTTTCTTATTAAAGATTGTGCTGCAGTGCTAGTTCACCCTCTCGTAGCCATAATTAATCTAGGAATAAAAACCTCTACCTTTCTACAAAGATGGAAAATGGCTCGAGTCAATCCCATTTTCAAAAGTGGTGACATTTCTGATATTTCTAACTATCTCCCAATAGCTATTTTGTCCAATTTTGCAAAAGTCTTTGAATTGGTTCTATTTCAACATATTTACTCAAATGTTAAAAACTACATATCTCCGTATCAGCATGGATTTGTAGAAAAACGTTCTACAATTACAAATTTGAGCTGTTTCACCCAGTTTGTTGCTGAAGCCTTAGATAAACAGGGTCAGGTGGACGTTGTTTATACTGACTTCTCAAAGGCTTTTGAAAGAATTGGACATAGTATCTTACTGTCTAAACTTCGAGGATTTGGCTTTAGCAAGTCTTATATCGATCTTTTTAAAACATACCTAGAAGGTAGAAATCAGTATGTTATGTATAATGGTTTCAAATCTGAGGTTTATACTGCCATTTCCGGAGTTCCTCAGGGTTCTAATTTAGGGCCCCTATTATTCATACTTTTTATTAATGATATAGGGATCAAGTTAAATTCTAACATTTTAATGTTTGCTGATGATGTCAAGATCTTTCAACGAGTTGACCACAAGCAGGACTGTGTTAAGTTGCAGTTGGATGTTGACTTGCTTCTCAACTGGTGTACCGTAAATAAACTAGCGCTAAATATAGAGAAATGTAAAGTTGTGACATATACACGTAAATTTACTCCGCTCATCTTTGATTATAAAATCAATTCAATAGTGTTGGCACGCTTTGAACAAACAAAGGACTTAAGCATACTGTTTGATAATGAACTTACGTTTATCACTCATATTAATAATGTGGCTGCCCTAGCCCACAAAATGCTTGGCTTTATTTTGCGTAATTGTAAACAATTCACAAATACTTCAGCATTAATCACGCTTTACTTCGCCTTTGTCCGTTCAAAACTTGAATATGGCAGTATTATTTGGTATCCATTTTATGAGTATCAGAAATCAATGATTGAAGGCGTACAAAGAAAATTTTTAAAATATCTCTGGCTGAAAACATTTGGTTCTTATCCTGCAAGGGGTATTGATATAGACATTTTATTGAATGCATTCCAATTTACTTCCTGTGAAACTAGAAGAGTTTTTGCCAGCCTCACATTTCTCTATAAAATATTGCATAATCAAATAGACTGTTCTTGCATTTTATCTAGCCTTACCTTCCATGTTCCACGAGTTAATATGAGACAAAATAAAACCTTTTATCTGCCTGTCTTCAGAACAAATGTTATGCTTTAATCGCCCATATATACAATGTGTGCTAATTTTAATGCCATAAGTAGCGAGGTAGATATTCACTCAGATAGTATACGGAATATCCTGCAAGCATCCCGTCAAATTCCTAATTGATTACAGTATTCGCTGTTATGAGATGTTATTATCTATCATCTCTGATTTAGATTAAAATTATTCAAACCATTCATAATTATTACTTTATTAATGATGAAATGTTTATTTAATATTTGTATTTTCTAAATATGTATTTGTTATTCTTATCGATAGTACCTAGGGTTAAGTTGGTTTGATATTTTTATAATTTTAAATGTAGCTGAACTATTCTTTATTTTTTGTTTAATAGCTATATACCGTTTTTTTGCTTATTAATGTATTTTTGTAATAACGTTTTTGTATGATTTGTCCTATAATTGGCTGCCGCTGTTGGACAATAAAGATTATTATTATTATTATTATTATTAAAAAAAGAATTATCGAAATTGGCCTGATGCAAGGCTTATACTACGTGCCGACAGAAAAAGCTTCACTATTTAAATATACTGATTATTACACAACAGTGTGACAGTGTGGCTGCGAATACAGAACCTTATTCTACGTTCATATGTTACTACGCATAATAATAAGTAATTATTTGTTTATATTGTGTTATTTTAACATATCGATAGGTCTTTACTAGCGTTTGAGCTTACCACATAGGTGGTCTTATTATAATTAAAATAATGTTTACATTTTTAAAATAAGAAAGTTGGAAAAGAAAATGTTTTCGACGTCTTTAATACAGAAAGAGCGCTGCAAGAAATGCAACTTTTGCTAGATCGAATTATGGAAGTCTTAAAAATTCTCTACAAAATAGGTAAAATATACCTTAATGTTGCTAATAATACAGAAACACTTAGTAAAGAGAATTACATAAATTTGGAAATAAAAAAAAACATTGCAGCCAGTGGGATTTGAACCCGTGTTCACTGATAGATGCATATGCTTATCGTTGCGCTATAAATGACGCAGTGGTGTTCCGATTTTGAGTACACCGTATGTTTATATATAGGAATCCTTAAAATGTTCTACTGACTACAATATGTGCTTTTTTAAATAAGAATTGTGTTTGCTAATCTTGTTTTCTCTTCTCATTTTATTTGTGTTGTATTTTCTTATTTTAATATTTAGTCGTTTATTTTTAAAATGTTTGAATAAATAATGTTGGATTTATTTTTGAATACCTACTTGTTTGTTTGAAAACATTACATCATATATCCGGAGATAAATGTAGAAGTCATATAGTGGCATTAGTATTTTTTGTCACATATATCGTTTTTGTACTGAAAGGCGCAGTAATGTTGGCTTGCCTACAATAAGTTTGCCTAGTTACGACCCTGGTAAATACGTTACATCTTTATTCTTTTATGAATAACCTTTCGATATTTGTTGATCTAGAATGAACTTCCAGCGAAATTTTGCAACAATCTCTAATGACCACATTAAAGTTACATTTGCAAGGTCCGCTTGACAATTTTAACAAATTCGTATCTTTTAAATGAGAACAAAGCTTAAAAAAAGTACTCAAGCCATTCAATATCTGCAAAACAGAAGTAAAAGAAATCAATTATATAGCATTATTTATTGACTGAACCCTATCTACAAAGTAATATTTAATCATTATGGTATGTATGCGCTAATTCACTTTTCTATACGTCCGATGTAAAACCTGATACAGATCTGGTTATCAGTGACAACAAAAGCTTGCAAAGTGTCGGCAGGGGCGATGTAGTGTTCGGTCGCCACATCTTCCGGTTGAATTAAAGAGCAGCAGCTCACTGTTCCAATCAATTCCGATTTGGGATTTTTTGGGTCTACAGCTTTTACGTACAACACGAACTGTGGTTTGTTGCCTGGTTTTAAGCCCAATTGTTGGCAGCTCCAGACAAAAGGATCCTCTGCGCGTTTTCGTTCACTCAAAATTCTAAATACTTCTTTACTTCTAATAAACAGTGTCTGGCAATGTGTTTCTTTGACATCATACCAATGATCTTGATGCATGTTGCTGATCATTTCTGGATGCATTTCCTGTAGGTGATACCACCAGTTATAAGGTATACCCACAAATTGACATCCTTTCTCTGCAAAGCACGATGTTAAAACAAAGCATTCTTTTTCGTGAAATTCTATTTTGGATTTTGATTTGGCAAGATCACAACCAAAGCTTTCATTTTTACAACGATAACGCACCCGTAGACTTATGTCTTCAACTATCAAGCTGCATGATACGGATGCAACATGACCACAGCGGTTATCGCTCCTTTTGCAGTGAATACAGACGACATGTCCGATTTGACAGGCAAATGCAGGAGGAGAAAAATTGCTCTTACACTTTACACAGTTTAACTCGCTTATAATAAAGCTAGTGCTCCTATCTGGGTAGTTTATTCTAAGGCGATATTGAATCCTTTTAATTGCAGTTCTCGTCACATGACCTAGATCAAAATCCAGCATTGCTGAAATATCGTATCCCCAGTCGTTATCCAGCTGCACCACCCCGGTCTTCTCGCTTTTGAAAGAACGATTTTCGCTGTCGATGAACATGTGATATTGAAACTTCATCGCATTTTCGGGCTTACCAACATGCCTGACGCCAGCCCATAATTTTTCTTTCGCAAGGTCTACCTTTAGTTGGAACAAAAATATGTCTTCCGAGTAAATTAGCAATCGATTCTCTTCACTGTGGTGTTGCAAGTGTATTGATCCGTTTGTCCATGCCTGGTCGTACTTATTGTGAAACATAGTCTTTTGGACGCAAAGTAGTGGATGGCTTACTGCAAAATGGAAAGACAAGTCTTCCGATGGACCTCCCCAGTCGCAACTCCCCAATGGCAAAGCCGGGCAGGAGTAGCGTCTCTGCTCCATGTTCATCGCCCAGCAAGTATAGTTGTGTGCTCCTTTGAACAATGTGCACAGCAACTAAAGCTGCAATAATAAATATGCTATTAGGATTGTGTATATATATAGTGTAATGTATAAAAAAATATTAAGTATAGCGACGGGAATTGCATGTTTGTTGCCAAACATGAATCCGTGTAGTTTACATTGTATCAAGTGCGTTAAAAATTTCACAAGTTTCCGTAATTGCTGTTCAAGGTATAATAATAATAATAACTGTTATTGCAAACGGATACGCTCAAAGGAGGCCAGCTATAAGTTAATTACGATGAGCTCTTGTTCCCACAACAGAGATTCTTTCATATCTTTTGGACGTAGTGTTGCAACTAGGTTTTAATTTTATTGTAACGAATAGCATGAAATGAAATGCTTTGCAGCTATGCCTCCCCCCTTTTGTATAATTGTCTGTGCTTTTCTATTCTTGTTCGCTCAATACAATCTTTGATATCAATCGTCAGTGCGACAGAAATGAATATAAAGTGTCATGCATCGATCTCGCCTGAACTCCCATCAACAAGTCTACTCAAAAAGAAGAGCTTTCACTTAGAATATTAGGTATGAATACGTTATATCAATGATATAGTTTATCCCTTCATGTAGTAGCATTTAGTTGCAGATGTTTAGTGAATCCTTAACTAATATTGCTCTTCCATTGTGATCATTCTTTCTTATAATTATAAAGATATTTGAAACCATAGGCTGAAGAATAGAGCAGTGACAACATTTATAAGCGTCAGGGTTCAGCTGACTCGGGTAACACCCTGTAAGGCCCACCTACGGGTGTAATGGAACTGCTGCCTTGCAGGGTAGTGTTAAACCACAAAGAGCTATGGTGAAACCCTACTAGAACATAGTACAGTGCTTTACAGTTAGAAGTTTGTTCGTCAATGGCTAGAGGAAGGAACCTGGAACTTCCGAAAGAGTATCGTATGGCCGTTCGACTGGAGAATCACTATCATTAGGGTTTATGCACCGAGTGACGACGAAAAGGATGACCACACTCGAAAACATCCGGGAATAACCGAGTAGTGATGATACTCCTATTAATGCTAAAAATTGCAAAAAACACAAGACAAAGTAGTTTTCGAGAGATTTGACAAGGATGTTATAAACGATAATGGTCAAAGACTAGTAAGCGTCCATGAATACAATAATATCAAAATACTGCTTGCTTTTAACCGCGAAAACATCCACGAGCATACATGGCATCAGGATATGAAACAACTCTGCTCAATCATTGACTATGTCATAATAAAACAACAAACTGACAATGTAAAATTGAAATGAAAACTCACAATGTAAAAGTGTTCAACCAAAAGAATGTGAATCGGATCACCACCTAATAGACGCAAAAATACAACATCCAACTAAATATGCTACACGCGGAGAAGAAACCAGACCCCACAACAAACCAAATAAATAAGCGAGGTAAGTACAGGATAGACCTACTACCGGATGAGAACGTCCGAAGACTATATAGAATAAAACGAGACGTTGAAGATCTCTATGACTACATACTACATACAAGTTGTTAGAGAAGCAGTAGAAAAAGCACTAGGAAAAGAAGAAACTGCAGAAAAAGCACTTGGAAAAGAAGAAACTAACTAAAAACAGAAGAAATAATTTATTTTGGAACTACGAACTTAAAAAGCAAAAACTGTCTTAAATAAAGACTACCAAAAATTGATTACGCCAAAAACAAGAGTACAGCAGAAATAGGAGATGTTACAAGAAAAAGAGTCGAAACTGGGAAAATAAATGTTTAAAGATTATCAGAATAATGGAAATTCATAAAAGTATAAAGACGAATAACATACAAAAGATACATTTGATCCTAATTGGTTTGAAGAAATGGGAGCTGCACTATAAGAACGAGTTTACAGAACACAGGTAAGAATAGCTGTTATTCGCCAATCGCTGTCGTGTAGAAGAAAAAACAATGATTATGACAGAGGAAATGATACGGAATAAAATTACAAGAAATCCGTTGCTAACGTGCCAACAATTTAATTCAATTTGTTGAAAGTTTGGTGAAAATTTGTTCACAAGCTACTGCACAAAGTTGTCAAAATTCACTGAAAATCGACCAACAATTCCTTGAGAACTTGCTCAAAAATTATTGAAACCTTGCCACACCTTTGTTGTGAAGCTATTAAATGTTCTTCAAAAAATTATAGAATATTACTGCTAAATAATTAGTGCAACGTAACTAAATCGTAAAATATTAATTAGACAGAACATTTCTAAACGTTTGCTATATATTTGCGATAGCTTTCTAAAAAAATTTTGAATCCAAGCCGAACATTTATTTGCTACAAGAGATTTACTAGAATTCTCCAAAAATAAGCAAAATATTTTTGCAAATTTACTTAAAATGTAGTACACACGCAAAGGTGAGATGCAAATCTGTAGAAGAGCGGGTTTAAGTTCGCTGAAATTTGCTGAAAACTTACTAAAATGTTGTTAGAATTTTGTAGAAACTTTATCTAAACTTGCTAAAAATTGTATGTAAGCTAATTACAAAGATAGCAATAATTTACTACACCGCAGATGTTTCTTTATCCAATTATATGTTCTAAAAAATCTCCTCATTTAGTTAGACAACTGTAAAAGAACATTTACAGGATTTTTGTAACAGTAACTAACAGGGTTAGATTCGAGTTTCTAGAAGCAATTTAAGTAGATATTAATTAGAATATTTCTCCTAAAAAGCGCCTTGCATAAAAAACGTAAAAATTATGCAAACATACTACTTTTGGCTAAAAAATAATAGTAGTTTGTATACCAAAGCACTGAAGTTTAGCTTTTTTTATCACAAATAGACATTTCGTTGCCGAGGCCCGTAAGGCCAAGGCAAATAAACCACATGTTTTTTTTAACCCGAGGGATCGTGAAATTACTACATTTTAACCAATATTTGTAAGTTATGTTAACTTGGTTGACGTTTACCTATCGCCTCGCCGCCTAGAGTCGTAAAACAATGGATTACTTTAATGCCGATTTCTCGTATTAAAGTATGTCTCAAAAGTTTTCGGAAAATTATAAAATGTACATATAGTAAATAACGTCCCATCCAGTTGACGTTGGAAACAAATTGTATCAAATTGATTCGTTTAATATAACATGTCAGTGTTGTAATAAACACAGTTATAAGGTTATGTTGTTGAAATGCAAAATAAATATTGTGCAAATTTGTAACCATGACTTTTTTCCGAAGACTTTTGTGACATACGTTATTACGATTGCGAGGTACATACTTTTAAGGCCGATTTAAAAAAAATCTAACGAAGTAATTAACGTTTTATATTATTTTTTCCAATTATAAATCTTGTCTTCAGATAAAAAAAATTAATTTTAATATTAAGTCTTGGTATGTGAAATTCTGAAATAGTATATTATGATACTAGTGTATAAGTACGCCTTTAAAGCACGTGCGACGAGGTTAAAAGCACGACGCGCTAGCGGAGTGCTTTTAACGTCGCTAGTGCTTTAATGGCTCTAATGCACGTGTATCATACGCTATTTTTTCTACGATCGTAAGAGAAATATAAAAACTTAGTTCGGTGATACTTTTTCCGTCACATTGTGTTAGATATTCCAGGTTATGTTGATATTCAGACTTACGGCAAACCCTATTTTAATAAATTATTATAATTAAAAAGACGTAATTCGAGAGCTAATATTAAGAGTGCTACAAACGTCACTTTTGACACTAGAAACTGTGCAAAAAGGTGTCATTTTGACACGATCGTAGAAATTTTTGTTTAAATTGAAAAATAAATTTTTAGCTAAAGCTAAAAAAAATTAAGTGTTTTCTGGCCTTGAGATTGTTTAGTTAGCTAAAAATAACACACTCTAAAAAAATCTCAATGAAACATTACTTAATTTCCGAAACAGCACTTTTTGAATTTTAACAATTTCGAAAAACTCCATTTTCTAAATAAGTAAAAATCACTCGGTATCTATGATAGTGGCTAAATAGGTTTTTCGACAAGTTTTTTTGAAAAATCAATCATATTTACAAAATGTGCTACAAAGTTCACTTGAAAATTGCTGAATGTCGGCTATAAACTCGCTGCATACCTCCTGAAATATACATTTTCCAATGTGCTACACGGAAGGACTAACAGGGCGGGGGGGGGGGGGGCACATACAGGGTGTTGCATTGGCGGACGCAACATAGAAAATCTCATGCTAACTACTTCCCATTTAAAAATGTTTCTCATCGGACACTTCTACACCACGGACGGTTAGTTAGTGACAGAACAGTAGGGAATAAATTGTTAAAAAAAACCTATGATTATCCCATGGGTGTCCGTTATGGAGAGGTTTCGTTGTGTAGGCTTCCCTAATTATTTTGCAGCGGAATTCCGGTTGCTTATTTTAAAAGACATTTGATTCTCGAATTCCAAATTTCGTATTTCTTTAAAAATATTGTATCTTCCTGGGTGAGCACTTTTTTTACTCAACTATAGTTAATAATTGAAAATTCATATCTTACATCCTATCTGACATGCTATCTTTTATCTTTTTTCATAAACTTATCTTGGAAGAGCCTGCCCTTTATTTACAGTACCAATAGAAACTATATAACAATATTTGCAAATATTGAAGACACGCACTGCTATAGTGCAATAATTAAAGGAGAATCTGTAAGTGTAAAAGTCCTGCTTTATTGCACGAACTGATTTAAAACACGAGCGAGGTACGAGCGAGTTTTTTAAAAGCTGTGAGTGCAAAGAAGACACTTTTGCAAGTGTGTCTTACAACGTTTTATCTACGATCATAACCTTTTACAAAAGTACGCATTTCATTTTGTATTTTTTAAATTTACGTGCAATAAAATTTTTATATCACTAGTGTAATAAAAGTTTTTGCATTAAAATCAGTGTAGAAAATAAGCACTTTTTACATGATCGTAGATAAAACATAGCCAAGCTACATTTACTATAATTTTTAAACTTTGTAGAAGCAAGTGTTGTAATTATTGTATTGATATCTATACAATTTCTAAAACGCTCTTTCCTTTGTTCCCCAAGAGAAACATAGTATGCAGACGTAAGTAGACTATGATTGTAAATAAGTTGCATCTATTATTCTCGGTAAAGAACCTTTCGATATTTGTTGAGCTAGAGTGAACTTACAGTAAAATTTTGTAACAATCTCTAATGACCACATTAAAGTTAGATTTGGCAAATCGACTGGGCAATTTTAACAAATTCGTAGTCTCTGAAGTAGTCAAGCCAAATATCTACAAAACAGAAGTAAAAGAAATCAATTATATCGCATTATGTATTGACAGAACCCTTATCTACAGAGCAGTAATATTTAATCATTGTAGTATGTATGCACTACTTCACTTTTCTATTCTTCTAAGGTAAAACCGGATGCAAATCTTGTTATCAGTGACAACAAAAGGCTGCAAAATGTCGACAGGGGCGATGTAGTGTTCGGTCGCCTCATCTTCTGGTTGGATTAAAGAGCAACAGCTCACCGTTCCAATCAATTCCGCTTTGGGTTTTTTTGGGTCTACAGCTGTTACGTACAACTCGAACTGTGATTCGTCGCCTGGTTTTAAGCCCAGTTGTTGGCAGCTCCAGATAAAAGGATCCTTTGCGCGTTTTCGTTCAGTCAAAATTCTAAATACTACTTTCTTTCTAATAAACATTGTGTGGCAATGTGTTTCTCCGACATCATACCAATGGTCTTGATGTATGATGCTAACCATTTCAGGATGCTTTTCCTCTAAGTGATACCACCACTTATAAGCTATACCCACAAATTGACATCCTTTCTCTGCAAAGCATGAGGTTAAAACAAAGCATTCTCTTTCGTGAAATCCTATTTTAGATTTTTGTGGGGTAACATCGCAACCAAAGCTTTCATTTTTACATGGATAACGCACCGATAGACTAATGTCTTCAACTATCAAGCTGCATGATACGGATGCAACATGACCACAGTGGTTATCGCTCCTTTTGCAGTGAATACAGACGACATGTCCCATTTGACAGGCAAATACGGGAGGAGAAAAATTGCTCTTACAGATTACACATTTTAACTCGCTTATTATAAAGCTAGTGCTCCTATCTGGGTAGTATATTCTAAGGTGATACTGAATGTTTTTAATTGCAGTTCTCGTCATTGGGCCTAGATCAATTTCCAGCATTTCTTGAAAGTCAAAACTCCAGTCATTATCCAGCTGCACTACCCCGGTTTTATCGTCTTTAATAGAACGGTTTTCGCTCACGATGCGCAATTGATATTCAAACTTCGCGGCGTTTTCCAGGTTCCCAACATGCCTGACGCCAGCCCATAATTTTTCTTCCTCAAGGTCTACCTTTAGTTGGAACAAAAATGTGTCTTCCGAGTAAATTAGCAATCGATTCTCTTCACTGCTATCTTGCAGGTGTATTGATCCGTTTGTCCATGCCTGGTCGTACTTATTGTGAAACATACGTTTTTTGACGCAAAGTAGTGGATGGCTGACTGCAAAATGGAGGAACAAATCTTCCGATGGACCTCCCCAGTCGCAACTCCCCAACGGCAAAGCCGGGCAAGGGCAGGATCTCTGCTCCATGTTCATTGCCAAGCAGGTATACTTGTTTGACTATGTGAACAATGTGCACAGCAACTGAAATAATAAATATGCTGTTACGGTTCTGTATATAGTGTAATGTATAAAAAATATGAAGTATAGCGACATTGCAGTGGTTTATATTAAGGAATTGCATGTGTGTTGCCAAACATTTATTTATTTATTTAAATCAAGGTGCATCCATCCACCTATTAGGTTATTAGCACCAGTGTTACATTAGTATGTTACATGATATGGATTAATAAAGAATTTATATCTAGGTAGGACATTGTAAAAAAAAATCGGTTATAGTGATCAAATTGATTTATATTAGATTTGGGAAAACAGTTTGGAGTCTTTTAAAAAACGTATTAGCTTCTGTTCGTTATCTGCAGTGTTGTCAAGTATTTCTGATATTTGCACTGGCATATCTAAGTTCACTTTTATTTGTGTATACTTTTGGCACTCGACAAGTAGGTGTTTCACTGTGATTGGTTGATCGCATGTGTCGCAGATGTCTGGTCGTGGAGAAGGGCTGGTGAAGAGATATTGGTGAGTGATTCTCGTGTGGCCGATTCCTAGTCTTGTGAGGCATTGCTGTTCTTTTTTTGTTATTTGTATGTGTTACCCATGGTTTTGTTGTAGGTTTGATGTTCCTTAATTTATTGTTTATCGTGTTTTTCCATATTTCGCTCCACTCTTCTTGTATTTTCTTTATTATTTCGGTCCTGAAGTCTGCCGGTAGTATGAAGTGTTTTGTGACGAGGTTTTTGTTGGTTGATGCTGCTTTTGCGGCTAGGTCTGCTTCTTCATTGCTAGAAAAGCCCATGTGTGAAGGTAGCCAGAACAATGTTACCATTTTCCTTTGTTCGTATATATTATTTAGTACTGCGTGTATCTTGTGTATCAGTGGATTTTTGGAATACATGTTTGTTATGCTGTTGATTGCACTAAGGGAATCGCTGTATATCACAAATTTTGTATCACTATTTTGTTCAATAAATTTTAAAGAATGCTGTATAGTTCTGCTGTGTGGATGCTCGTTATTGGATGGAGTCTGAATTGGAAGGTCTGTTTATTTGCTATAAAGGCTGAACCCACTCCACTGGCGCTCTTTGATGCATCCGTATATATGTCTACATATTCTGTCGATTGATTTTTTAATTCAAGGAATGTATGTTTAAAGGTTGATGGGAGTGTATCGTCTTTGTTATAGCGTGTGAGGGTTAATATTAGATTTGGCCTTTTGTATGTCCAAGGGGGAATTGTACTGTGTATAGAGTGGGCTAATCGTGGGATTGTGAGGTTTAGTTGCTCTTGGATGTTGGATAGTCTGATGGAGAAGTCTGGGGATAGTTTTTGGTTTGCAATAATTGTGGCTTGGTGGTGTGGGATTGGTGTGCGATGGGTAGTTTCAGATGTATTTATTGCATATGTGAGGGTTAGTTGATGTCTTCTTAGATATAGTGGCTCTTCTCCAATTTCTGCTAATGTACTGATTGTGAGGCTGGTTCTAAATGCTCCTCCAATTATTCTCATAGCTGAATGATGAACTGCGTCTCGGGATGCAAGTATGGTTTTACTCGCTGAGCCATAAGCCTGGCTTCCATAATCTATTTTAGTTCTTATTAGAGCTTTGTAAATATGCAAAAGCGTTTCTCTGTCAGTGCCCCAGTGATGATGACTTAAGGTTTTTAGTAGGTTTAGTCTTCTGTTACAATCTGATTTTAGTGTTTGAATATGTTCTCTCTTTTCATATGCCAATGTTGTTCCATGAAGGGTAATATTCGGTATCACTGGGGGGTGTCGTCTTCTGAAGAGCATGCACTTGGTTTTTGTAGGTGAGAATTTAAATCCAGTTGTTTTTGTCCATTCTTCTAGTTTCGTTATGAAGTCTTGTATGTGTCCTTGGACGTTGTTTATGTTTTTTCCCCGGCAAAATATTGCTATATCGTCCACGTAGATAGATTGCTTTGTTGGTAGTGATATTGTTTTCCCCACTCCATTTATGGCTATAAGAAATAAAGTTACGCTTATTATGGATCCTTGTGGCACCCCGTTCATTTGTGTATGGCTTTTTGAGTACGTTCCTTCTATTTTGACTTTAAAGGATCTTTGTTTGAGAAAATTGCATATAAAGTGAGCAATGTTTCCAGTAAGTCCGTATTGCACTACCGTTTTTAATATGTGGTATTTCCAAGCGGTGTCATACACCTTTTCGAGATCAAAGAAGGTCGCTATGAGGAATTTTTTATTATTATACGCAACTCGGATTTCTGTTTGCGGGGATAGTATATTGTCTATGGTACTGTGTCCTTGTCTGAAGCGAGTTTGTGAGGAATCGATAACATTGTTCTGTTCTAAATACCACATTAGCCGTTTATTTACCATCTTTTCCATAAGTTTGCAGAGACAGCAAGTGAGTGCGACGGGGCGGTAGCTCGTTTGTTGGTTTTTCTGCTTGTTCGGTTCTAGAATAGGGGTGATTATTGACGATCACCATATATTTGGAAAGGTGTGTTTTTTCCAGAGGTAGTTGTATATCTTTAGTAGATATATTTTTGATTTTTCGTCTAAGTTCTTTATTAATTGAAATGGGATATCGTCAGGTCCGGGGCTTTTATTTTTACAAGATGCTAGAGCTTCGTCAAATTCCCATTTCACGAAGGGCGTGTTAATTGGGTGGTGGTGTTGTTCCTCTAGGTTGATTTCTTCCTTTTCTTTGTTCAGTTTATAGTTGAGAAATGCGGGGTCATATTGTTGATTGCTCGAGTTCTGTTCGAATACATCTGCTAGTTTGTTTGCTATTTCAAAGGGTGTTGTTATTGCTGTATCATTATGTATTAATTCTTTTAATCTAAATTGCGTATTTGTACCCTTCATTTCTTTGATTTTTCTCCACATTTCCTTGGGGGTACTTCGATGATTTATGGTCGACACGTATGTTTCCCATGATCGTTTTTTGCTTTCTTTAACTGTTCTCCTCGCTATTGCGCGCAATCTTTTAAATTCTGTTAAGTTATCAGTTGTTTTATGTTTCTTATGTGTTTAGGGCATGTTTGTAACTCTTAGTGGCTTGTTCGCAATTTTTGTTCCACCATGGTACTGGGTTTCTGAGGAGTGGGTTTTTTGTTTTCCCTATGGCAGTTTCTGCGGCATTGTATATTTGAGTTGTAAAGTTGTTTACTATTGTGTCTATGTTTTCTGATTGATTTATTTCTGTGTGGGTTGGTATTGATAGGATTCTGTATAGGCCCCAGTTGGCTTTGTTAAATCTCCATCTTTGTGGTTGATGTGCGGGTTCATTATTGGTGTGTATATTGATGCTCTGGAGACTTATTTTTATAGGAAAGTGGTCACTATCGTGTAAATCTTCAAGAACTGTCCACGTTATGTTAGGTGCGATTTTAGGGTCACATATGGTAAGATCTATAGCCGAGAAGTTTCCGGTTCCTGAGTCGAAATGGGTGTGATTGCCATTGTTTAATAGGAATATGTTATCATTATCTATGAGCCGTTCAATAATTTTTCCTGTTGTATCTATGGTTGTGCAACCCCATAAGAGGTGATGTCCGTTAAAATCGCCGGTTATTACGAAAGGGGGCGGTAGTTGTTTAATAATTTCGTTTAATTCGTGATATTGAATTTTTTGGTTTGGTGGTATATATATATATATGTTGCACAATGTAAATTTAAATGGTGAAAATAGTTTGACTGCTGTGGCTTCCAGTCTTGTTACGATTGTGATTTCTTCCGAGTAATATTCTTAGCCACTAGAATTGCTACTCCGCCACTTGCATGTCCATCGGTATGACGATCCTTCCGGTAGGTGACGTATTTTCGTAAGGTTCCTTTCTGTGTTCTCTTGAATACATACGCACTTTGGTTCGTAGTATTTGATAAGTCGTTGTAAGTGGTCTAAACGTTTGTAAAAGCCGGTGCAATTCCATTGTAATATTGTTGTATGATGCATTGTAATGGTATATGTTTAGGAGTTTTTTGTGACGTTAGTCGGAGTTGGGTGTAAAAGCTTTGATTGGTTTCATTACTGTTCCTAGTTGGCTTATTATTTTATTAGTTATTTTAGTGAATTTAGTCTTCATTGATCGTTGTTTGATTTCTGGGTATAATGATTTCATCATTTCCACTAATTTTAGTGTATTTTCTGTGTATTGTTTCGATATACCCAAGGGGTCCTTTGAGCCTCTGACGTTTTCTAAAAAATCTTTGAAGTTGTTATAATTTAGTAAGCAGTTTTATTTCCATTTTTTTCGGTATGGGTAGTAGTATTTCATCTATATGAAGAGCTTCTGTATCTGACTCACTGGTAATACTAGTAGTATCTTTGTCGGTTGTTTTCAGTTTAAGTTTCTTATTAGCTTTGGGCTCTTTGATACTTTTCTATGGTGGTATAGGCGGTAAGTGATTGACGTTTGATTCTGTTTCCATATCGGTGTTTTTTTTCTAGATTATGTGTTTGTTGTGTATGTTCTTCTTCTGGTGTTGATCGATTTGTGATATCTGACAAAGGTCGCTTCGCTGTTTGTGTAACGTTTGTGGGTTGTTTTAGTTTTGAGCAGTTTTCAGCAATGTGGTCTGGTTCATGACAATTAAAGCACTTTGTATTGGTTGGTAGGAATATTCTATAATTAGTGTCATCGTAATTAAGAAGTATCGAATCTGGGATCTGTAGATTTCCAATTGGTTCTACGTAGATTTGTCTGCGGAAGCTCAAAATGTGCTTATATTGTACATCGATCAGGTCGGCCCTAAGAAAATTCATTGGCGAAACAAATTTTAGCTGGAGGTTGCGGAGACTATTTTTGATTATTTTATGAGGAATGGATGGGCATACATTTGATAAAATAATTTTTTGAGCAGGTGTAACGAGCCGTCGTAGTGGTATCTGGTATCCTTACATTTCTATCAAGTTGTAGCAGTTTAATAGTGTGTCTACAGTTTCTTTGTTTCATAAATAAATGCATATTCTGCCGTTGGATATCTTTGATGCAAATAAAATATTTTTTGGCCCAATTATGTTGCCAATCGTATTATATACCTACTCTTTTAAGTTAATGCCATTTATGGAATTTAATTATATTGCGTCCTCTTTCTTTGGGAAGTTCATTTGGTTTGCGCTGTCGGCGAAAGTTTTCGTTTGAGTTGGAATTGGATTCATTTGTGTATCGCCTGATGGAGGTGCTAATTCGTTGGTTAAATGATTAGGGTTAGGATATAGGTTGGGACGTTGAGATAGTACGTGTGGTTCATTACTTACTAGATTATTGTGGCTGTCATTCCTGTACTCAGGAGTTCCAGTAATAGTGGATGTCATAGTTATGAATTATGGAGATAATGTGATACAGCGGGCAGTAGCCCGTCTGTATGTTTGTCGCTGTTGCCAGTAGTTCATCTTCGATAAGGTGTATTCAAAAAGATTTAAGAAAACACTATTTGGTGATATAGTTATCGCACAAACCGCACGTTTCGTATTAGCGAGTAAGATACGTGTATTCACTGTCGCGGTTCGCACGGTTCTCCTGTTGCCAAACATGGATCTATATACTTTACATCGTATCAAGTGGATTAAAAATTTTACAAAATAATTGTCTGTAATTGCTGTTCACCATTGTGTGTGCGTACACAAAAACTTGGATCTTGTACTGTTTGAGGCTTTTGCGGTTACTCGAATTATTCTCCTTAGCATAGAATTTCGGCTTAGACCGCGTAGTATTTGTATATGAACACCCAGCATTTTCTGGCTTAATGTGCCTTGCACCTTGTGAAGTCGAGCAAAAACCCGCGCGATGGCCATGCTCTTTGGTGGCTCGTGTTGTTTGAGTATCTTGACAACGAGGATACTTAGGCAAATTTGGCCGTTTTGCTGTTTGTGCATCCATATTCACTATCGTTTTGCAAGACCTTGCAGCTTGCATCATCAGAGTGAAAGTCGCACTAAGAACCGAAGGACAAGAAGGACAAAGGTAAAGGTTATTTCAATTCCCCCAACTGGGGGCGGGCTGCTATAGGGACCTTCCGTCCCTCTTCAGCCAAGAACGGGAAACTCGGGATGGGTGAGAGAAAGGAGGGGTGGAGACTGGAAGAGAGGTCAGGAAAGGTGGAGAAATACTGCCCCGGCATTCACCTCAGAGAAGGTACTCTGTTGACTCAGGAAAACCACCTAAAAACCTGAATCAAGGCAGACGGCCGCAGGAATCGAACCCACGACCTCCCGAATGCTAAGTGGACGTGCTACGCACTAAACCACGGAGCTCGGTCGATGAACCGAAGGTCGGTGTGGAGCTATTTATAGTCCTCTGTGCCAGGCGCACAGATTGGCGTAAGGCTGGTTGGTTATTCGGGTGCAACGTAATCCGTGGGGCGTGGCCGTATGACGCACAGTGGTTGTAATGCTTTAGATCGTGTATCACAGGGGTCCACGTTTTACTAAGCTTAAAGCCATCTTCCCTGTTGATATTATTTGGATGTTTTTCTATTTCTATGGCTTCACGTATCACTCGCGGGAAGTAATGAGGTATTTTGGCAAGCTCAAATTCTAGAGTGTGCTCAACCAGCGTTACGGTTTTTTGCTCGACTTCAGAAGGTGCAAGGCACATTAAGCCAGAAAATGCTAGGTGTTCATATACAAATACTACGCGGTCTAAGCCGAAATTCTATGCTAAGGAGAATAACTTAGATCTTGGTCAGTGAAACACCCTTTCCTAACCCATGTGAGACCTTCATTGGGATTACCCAATTTGTGTCTTTCATTACACTTCCTATTTGAGGAAAATGGTAAAACAATACCTGTGCAGACCGATATGCTCTAAGGAGCATAGCTATAAGTTAATTACGATGAGCTCTTGTGGTTTTCGCAATAGAGACTTTTTCATATCTTTTGGGCGTAGTGTTGCAACTAGTTTTTAATTTTATCGTAAAAAACAGCATGAAATTAAACGCTTTGCAGCTATGCCTCCCCACTTTTGTATAATTATCTGTCCTTTTCTATTATTTTTCGCTCAATACAACCTTTGATACCAATTGTCAGTGTGACAGAAATTAATATAAAGTATGCATCGATCGCGCTTGAACTCGCATCAACAAGTCTACTCAAAAAGAAAAGCTTTTACTTAGAATTTTACCTATTAATACGTTATATCAACGATACATTTTCTCTCTTCATGTAGTAGCATTTAGTTGTAGAGATTTAGTCAAGGATTAACTAATATTGCTCTGCCATTCTGATCACACTCTCTTATAAAGATATTTGCAACATTAACCTCCTCGTTGATTCCGCCAAAATCTGTCCCAATCCAGGTTAACATAGGGTGAAGAATAGAGCAGTGACAACATTTATAAGCGTCAGGGTGCAACCGACACGGATAACACCCTGTAAGGCTACCCTACGAATGTAATGGAACTGCTGCCTTGCAGGGTAGTGTTAAATCATAAAGGGCTATGGAAATACCCTACTAGGGCATGGTACAGTGCTTTACAGTTAGATGCTTGTTCACCAAGAGCTAGAGGAAGAAACCTGGAACTTCCGAAAGAGTATCGTATGGGCGTTCCGACTGTAGAATCACTATCATTAGGGTTTATGCACCAAGTAACGATGAAAAGGATGACCACACTCGAGGACATCCGGGAATAATCGAGTAGTGATGATACTCGTATTAATGCTAGAAATGGCAAAAAACACAAGACCAAGTAGTTGGAAGATTCCACGAGTATGTTATAAACGATAAGGGTCACAGACCTAGTAAGCGTCCATGAAAACAATAATATCAAAATACTGCTGTTTTTAATCGCGAAGACATCCACGAGTATACATGGAATTAGGATATGAATCAACTAGACCCAATCATGGAATCATTGACTATGTCATAATAAAACAACAAACTGACAATGTAAAATTGAATTGAAAACTCACAATGTAAAAGTGTTCAACCGAAAGGAATGTGGACCGGATCACCTAATAAACGCAAAAATACAACATCCAACTAAATATGCTACACGCGGAAAAGAATCCGGAGCCCCATAACAAACCAAATAAATGTGAATAAGTACAGGACTTACTACCGGATGAGAACGTGCGAGGACTATATAGCATACATCGAGGAAAAGTAGACGGCTCTCTAAAAACCAGACGTATAGATCATTCAGTAAACACAAAAACATTTAAATTTTTTGAAGTTGGCATATAAGTCAAATTTTAGTGCTAGGGATTCTGTATTTTATTTTTTAAAGGTTTCCACACCTGCATAAAGGCGACCTCATTATTTCATTGTTAAAGCACGTATTACTCTGGAAATTCTTGTCTGAACTTTTATAAAATATAATAAAAATACCTATTAATAAATGCTACATCATTACTATCCAACACAGTATTTGTTTAACATTTTTAAAAATAGTTATGACAGATACTAATTAAATGTCACACTCTTAACCTATTTGTTTTAGTAACTCTTTGTAAGTACATTCCTAGACAAATGATGACTTTTGGAAGTACACTCTTAAAATTTTAGAAATCAAAGGCCACTTTGTGTTTTTATGTTTAGTGAACAGACTATAACTGAAAATCTATACGACCACATACTTCAAGCTGTTAGAGAAGCAGCTGAAAAGGCACTTAGAAAAGAAGAAACGAACTCAAAACAGAAGAAATAACTTATTTTGCAACTACGAACTGAAAAAACAAAAAAGGTCTTAAATAAAAACTATCAAAAATTGATTATGTCGAAAACAAGAGTACATCAGAAATGGGAGATGTTAGACGAAAAAGCGTCGAAACTGGGAAAATAAATATTTAGATTATCTGAAAAATGCAAATTCAGAAAAAGTATAAAGACGAATATTTGGCTTCAAGAAATGTGAGCTGTACTATAAAAACGAGTTTACAGAACACAGGTAAGAATAGCTGTTATACTCGTCAATCGCTATCGTGTAGAAGAAAAAAAATATGACAGAGGAAATAATACAGAATAATGTAGAATATCTGAGCATAAAATAAATAGAGGAGTACAATAAGTGGTTAGCAAGTGTATATTTCAAGAAAACCAACTATCTGTGATTGGCTGGTCCTTTAAAACGGTTTGCGGAAACTTCGTTCCCCACATTTCGTTCCCGGGATATTTCGTCTCCCCACATCTCCTACCCGGAAACTTCGTTCCCGAGCGAGCTCAATTTGTCTCCTAGATTACCGGGTGTTGAAAAACGAGTGCAGCGATCGGAATGCAGTTAGAAAAATGAAAGATATTTTAATTAATTAATTTATTGTAATAAACTTAATAAGAACTGTATGTCCCCGGATTGAGTTTACAAGAGGGAATTAAATTTTATTTTTCTATAGCACATGTTAAAGTGTGCTTTTATCAACTCAAAACAAAAGGTCAAGTTTTACTTTAACAGCAAGGGTAGATAAAGTAGCACTTTAACATCAAGGATAGATAAAGTAATTTAATTTTCTAACTTTTGTTTAAATTAAATATGACAGCTTCGCATTATCGTGGCAACCCAGTCTAGCTACTGACATTTTGAAATGTCATAGGCTGTCTTTATTTTCTTTTGAAATTGTTAAAGTTCTTGCTATAGAAAAAAAATATATTATTATACACGACGATAAAGTTATTTCTATCCACTCTTGAATCATTAACGTCTCGACTTCGTCTCGACGTTAAACGATTCACTCGTGGATAAAATTTAACTTTATCGTCTTGTATAATAAATTACTATTTTTAGTTTAACATAAAAATGTTATAGGAATTAAAATTCCTGCTTGGTTTGTAGAGAATTTTAAGAAAATTTTCAGTTTTTCAAAAACAAGTCGGCCTTGACAGTTAAGCAAAAACTATTTTCTTTTCAGGTAAACTACCCTTATTGTTCATAATACGGCAAAATATTACTAAGAAAAGTTGTTCAGAATGAGAAATTATGGCCGTATACAAGATATAAGGGAAATACTTAGATTAAACCGTCATTTTTAATAAATACAATTTATTTTGTTAGGTTTATTATAAAAAATAAATTTATTCAAATATCTTTCATTATCAAACTGTATTCCGATCACTGCACTCGGTTTTTCAACACCCTGTAATCTAGGAGACAAATTGAGCTCGCTCGGGAACGAAGTTTCCGGGTACAAGATGTGGGGAGACGGAATATCCCGGGAACGAAATGTGGGGTACGAAATGTGGGGAACGAAATGTGGGGAACGAAGTTTCCGTATCCCCTTTAAAACACCTAATATTTGACGACATAGCTAACGCAATCTCATGCTCGGAACCAAAAAAAAGTCACTAAGAACAAAAAAACAGAAAATGATGGCATGGGACATGGCCATGGCAATGGACCAAGCGAAGATCAGCAGTTACAACTCGTTTGGAGAGTTTGACATGTAAAAATTATAAAAATCTTAATAAGCAAATTATTGATGACATACAACTAGTTCGGGATAGTTACGTCCCAAGAATGGGCGACAAAAAATTCTTAAATAATATTCCAATACTCTCTAGAATGCCGAAAAAGAAGGCGTGTATTCAGAAAACGATGTCTGCTAGAAACTTGGTAGCAGTACCAAGAGACTGGATGGATCGGAGAGGATAGCAATAATTGGGAACCGTAGGTTCAGAGCTGGGCAGTAATTAATTACTTTGTAATTAATTAATAATTAAATTCCTTTTTCTTTACTTGTCTTGGAATTGTATTATTTTGCAAAATACGATAATTTATTGTAACTGGTAATTGGGACGTACGTAAACTGCAGCGGCTTAATCCTCATTAGCATGTAATAACCAGGTAGCATCTCCAAAAAGTACGTAAACTGCAGCGGGTTTATGTTAATGACGGGCGCCGTGTAATTACATTCTTCTAATGAGCACCTAATGATGAAATTTCATACTGTAAAATTTATGGTATTCCATTTTGAACATGTGTTGATAAATAGACGAACTGTTTCAATAAATTCTCACTATTCATTCAGCAACGAAACCGAACGTTCTTACGCTAAAATGAATAAAGTAATAGTTGTTGAGAACGAACGCGGCAGAAAACTGCTATTAGCAGACGGCTGCAAGTTTTATAAAAAGGAAACTTTAAAGTCTTCGGGTGAAGAAAAGTGGTGTTGCACGGTGCGATGTTGCACAGCATAGCCGTATATCCTCTACAACGGAGTCGATCCTGCTATTTCAAGAGAAGATGGTAGGCACAACCACAACATTGACGCGAGGAAGGTATTTAATATGCATATTTCGTCAGTCCCAAGCCTGAATAAAGTGTGGGGGGAAATGATGTGATTAGTTGTCGATTAATGTAAATTTTATGACCCCGCTGCAGTTTACATGCGTCCCAAAAACTACCTGAACAGTGCCCGCTGCAGTTCATGTACCCTCACTAATGATCCGCTGCAGTTTACAAACGCCGGGTAATTGTCATTTTTGTTAACAAGTACTTGACAATTACCTTTTGAAGGTAATTAATTACTACAATCAATTACTCATTACTTTTGAGTAATTAATATGTCTAAAGTATTTAAATTACTTTAAAAGTATTTCAATTAGTGATGTAAAAAAACGCGTTTTTTTAAATCGAATAAAAAACCTAGAAAAAAAAAAACAGAAAAAACGGTTTTTTTTGTTTTTTTTTGTTTTTTATTTATTTTTGTAATTGGCGGCCCGTTTTGGTAGGTATGGTTGCCGGCATGTAAGCAAACGACAAAGTTTAAACTTATTTTGGTTACCTACTCGTATTACGTATTACTCGCAGAACAGCAAAGCGTATGCATGTGTCTATGAGAGCACCCCCGCCCCCCCCTACTATTGGAAGTTGCTTTAAGCTGAACCCAGCTCTGAAACTGTCGACCTGATCGACGAATCAAGTTACGTTAGCGATTCATCAGGGTCATCAGACAGTGACATGGGCGACGTAAACTGCATGGATACTGACTCCGAGTCAGTTGAGGAGTCAGCCATGTCTGTTAGCGAGTAATTTCTGCATTATTATAATTTCTACAGGGAAGTCGACGGAAAAATTTCTAGGGGTGAATCCTTGGCCCAAGATATGATTATTTAACTCAACTTACCTATATACAAAGTTGCTTAGTTTAGCCGCTAGAGGGCTTTAAAGATTATTAATAATAATAATGGTGCACTAACACCCCATGAAGGAGCTTGGCCTGCAAGGCGGAAGGTCAGAGCTTCCATATCCTCGCTCTCACACCTGGCTGTCGCTTGTCAAATTCATGACACGTGGTGAGCGCATCACGCATTAGACAACCGCATTATTACCCATTATTCCTTCGAACTCAGGTCCCCAATTATTTAAAGCGACTAGCTTTTTTAAATGTTTTAACCCCCTGTATAATCACTACCAATGTTTTTTGTGGATAGCTACTTTGATTTATAAGCTATTTCCTCTCTTAAAAAATTTTAGGTGGGTAAACGGTTTAGCCACAAAAAATATTTTCTAAATCCCTACAAGCCTAGTGTTATGTTACAATTACTGATTCAGGCTTGTAGGGATTTAGAAAATATTTTTTGTGGCTAAACCGTTTACCCACCTAAAATTTTTTAAGAGAGGAAATAGCTTATAAATCAAAGTAGCTATCCACAAAAAACATTGGTAGTGATTATAGAGGGGGTTAAAAAAATATGGATGGATAATTAATTGTGATAAAGTTTTTAAACACCCTGTAATTTTCGAAATTAAGTTTACTAGTAAAAACCCATAGCCAAAAAATGAATAAAATCTATCAAATATTTTTCCACTTATTTGAAAAAATTTAAAAAAGCTAATCTTCTTTAAAGCCCTCTAGCGGCTAAACTAAGCAACCTTGTATATAGGTAAGTTGAGTTAAATCATCATATTCTGGGCCAAGGATTCCCCCTAGAAATTTTTCCGTCGACTTCCCAAACACCCTGCATATCCACTTTGGCTATTTTTCTATTTTTCTTTAAAAATATTTGCTTTTTTTGTTATTATAAATTCTATAATTCACTTTACCTACGAAATGTATTATTTTTATTTAAAAATATCTGTTTTTTGTTTGTCCAAACAAATTACTTGTTGCTATTCACTACACTTTAATTCTGAAAAAAAACGTATTTTAAAAAAAAACCAGACCGCTTGGTTTTTTTACAAAAAAAACAGGTTTTAAAAAAAACGAACGGTTTTTTTTTGGTTGCATCACTAATTTCAATTACTTGTGGTTATTGTAATTACTGGCCGTAATTGAACTATTTTCTGATAATTCAGTTACCAAAATTACCGATCGCGATTGAGCATTATATCTCTAGACCGCAAAAATTAAGATAAGGGCTCATTACGTTACATGCTAAGCAAATCGCAATTACCTATTGCTTGAACAATAAGTATAACAGTATAAGATAAGTTAATTTTGGGCAACACTTGCAATTCCAACGAAGTGTGCAAGAGCAAAGAGAAAAAATTTGGTATATATCAGTAAATTTGTTTCCTTTACAAAATAATGAAATAACAAGCAACAGTAGTAATTTTTATTAGTAAAATAACAAGAGACATACTTACCGATAATTTTGCACACGCCAAGGGTCGAGTGCTGCTTGCACTGAAAACTTTTCTGAGGGCAGTTTTCTAAGGGCAACCAGCACGATGACTCTTGGCACGGGCAAAATTATATGTAAGTGTGTTACCCGCGTTTCTTTTTGAAGATGATATCAGTCATGTCACAGTTGTGTGGAATAATCAACGTTAGATTATTTACGAAAACTACTCAGGATTATTTATATGCATTACTTTCTGTTACCGATTTTTAACCTACTTTGGAGAATAACTTCAAGCAGTTTTACAGATGATCAATAAGTTTTGGAGAAAATGCCGTGACGATGACCACATCTGCGACGATTGGATATTAAGGAAGTGCACTACTTCAAATCTTCAAATTTGTCAAGGAGAATAGTAAGCCGAATACCTCCATTACCTAAGAACATTGGAAGAAAATGGCTACGAAGTAGGTTGTTATTTATTCATTATGTTTACAAATAATACGTAGATTTTATTTATTTAGATGTTGTTTCATAAGCATTTATTTTTTGTTCTAGAATTTAATATTTGTTATATTGTCTATTATTTCTGCTGAATTACTTCCTTGGTCTAAAAGACGAAGGAAGTATTGTAATCGCGAAAATATCACCTTTCGAGATTTCTTCAGATCTTCACGTTTCAGGGTCCCTGGATGACGAATAACAGGTTTTCTCAATTCTGTCTGTCTGTCTGTGTGTTGACGGTATAACTCAAAAACTATTTGTCGGAAGAAGACAATATTTTGCGTACACATTATATATCTACCTGGCATAAAACCAAGAAAATTTCAGGCAAATATATATATGGGGTGAGCAGCTTAAAAAAATAAAATGTTTATTTTTTATTTAACTTATCAATAAATACAATCATTTGTACATAGCGAAGGCTTTTTCTCACCAAAAATGGGCCCCAATAGATACAGAATAAATGTTATACGATACAAAAAGGAGCAACAAATTAGTGCGCTACTTAATACAGTTGCAACGCAAGAATTCGAAGAGTTGGTGCTCCGTAGCTCAGGTAGAAATAGCCCGTTCCCTTGCAATATCCCACAAAACGTTGGGACTGCATACGCGGTCCGCCGGCCCTTCGAATTAAACCACCGGTAACGATTTTTTTTTATTTGAAAATTTATGTAATTTATTAGAAACGTGAAGATATTTTTACTCCTAACTTAATTTCATTTTTAAAATTATTTAGTGTTAGAATGTGGACGAAGGAAGTTCTGGGTAAAGCCTTTTACAGATTTTCTTACTACTGTTTTCCTTAAATAATTGTTTTGTTTACATTAATAGTTGTACTGTTGTAATTTGTATTTAAGAAATAATTTGCAAATTTGAATTGCTACGGTCTAATGCAGCATTAGCAATTAAAGTTTATGAATTATTTTTTAAATCAAAAATCAAATGTTATTCACAAAATATTTTTTATATTAATGAGATTGTGTAATTGGGATACGGAAAGTTCGTACCCCACATTTCGTTCCCGGGATATTTCGTCTCCCCACATCTCGTACCCGGAAACTTCGTTCCCGACCGAGCTCAATTTGTCCCCTAGATTACAGGGTGTTGAAAAACAAGTGCAGCGATCGGAATACAATTAAAAAATGAAAGATATTTTATAATTTATTTATTTATTTATTATAATAAACTTATATGAACAAAATAAATTGTATTTATTAAATATGACGTTTTAATCTAAGTATCTTCCTGATATTTTGTATAGGGTCATAATTTCTCATTCTGGACAACTTTTCTTAGTAATATTTTGCTGTATCATGAACAAAAAGGGTAGTTTACCTGAAAAGAAAATAGTTTTTGCTTAACTGTCAAGGCCGACTTTGAAAAACTACACATTTTCTTAAAATTCTCTACAAACCAAATAGGAATTAAAATCCCTATAACATTTTTATGTAAAACTAAAAATAAAATGTAATTCCTTCTTGTAAACTCAAGCTGGGGTCATACTGTATATAGTTCTTATAAGTTTATTATAATAAATAAATTAATTAAAATATCTTTTATTTTTCTAACTGCACTCCGATCGCTGCACTTGTTTTTCAACACCCTGTAATTTAGGAGACAAATTGAGCTCGCTCGGGAACGAAGTTTCCGGGTACGAGATGTGGAGAGACGGAATATCCCTGGAACGAAATGTGGGGTACGAAATGTGGGGAACGAAATGTGGGGAACGAACTTTCCGCAAACCTGTGTAATTGGTGGCGTGTTGCCAACTTTTAACATGGGAGATTCGCTTCTCTTAGGTATTATTCTGTGGTTACTATAGAAACCAGTAGTGTGAGTGTCATATTTGGCAAATGTTTATTTGGATAAGCATTGATTATTATAATAAAATTATTCTTACTTGAAAGACTATCTCAAAAAACGGCAAGCGTTCTTTTTTCCTGAAAAAAAAAATTAGCACCAGGTCTTTATCGAATAGGTGCACTTAAAATGACGGGTAGTTGCATTTTTTATTGCAATCATCGGTCAGAGTTAGGAATTATTATATTAAACAAAATTCCAAAAAGGACCGAAACACAATTTCTGTGGTTAAATTGCTATTGACGTCATTAAGCCGATATATAGCAAAGAAAGGAATCGGTTGAATTTTGTAATCCGAGGCGATAGCCGAGGTTTCTAATCAAGCGTTCGTTATTTCTTCTTCCAGAAGAGTTTCGCCTCTGGCGTGTTTTACACGTTGAGAGCACGGTAACGCTCTTTTTACTTTTCCTCCTGATGAAGCCCCTTACGCAAGTGGGGGAAACGTTGAGTTCTTCGACCTCAATAATGACATGGTCAAATCTCGGAAGTAGTTTGTTACTTAATGACAATGGTCGTGAAAGCCTCCGCAATCATCTGTGTTTACTCTCGTCATTTTTCAGCTTTCTTCGATTTTTTCAAAAACAGCTCTTAACAATTTTCTTAAACTATAAGTTTTTTTACATTTTTAATGTGTATTGATGTGATTTTCCAGTTGAATACCTCTAAAAAGGGTTTCTTTTGTTATTTTTCTCTTTTTATTAATTCTTATTTTAAATAGAACACCCAGTATATTATTACATTTAGAGAAAATTTGTCTGTTTAACCAACGCTCTATTTTGTACGGTTTCTGTAGAATTAGTAATGTTTCAAAATTTTTCACAAATACTTAAAAATTAAAAATAAAAATCACTGTAAAAGAAAGTTGTGTGCGTGTATCACATCAGATTTTTTTAAGTTCCAGCTTTCGGGAAAAACTTGTTTGCTTTAGGATGGCGTATACCTAAAATATTTTTAAATGTGTAAGTAAACCTTATGTCAAGGCGGTGTAATTGTGATACCTCCAAATAGCAAATTTGGTCAAAATCGGCTTAGCCATTAAGAATCGATCTCGAGTATCATTTCTTTGCATATGGGTGTAATACTAACCACAATTTTAAATCTTCGTGCTTACCTCAATAAGGTAATTTTCTTGTTGATTATGACACGCTTCACTTGAAACTGCTATTTCTTTACACACTATCATTCAGCTGCAGGGGAATATTAATAATGGTGTATCCAGTTTTTATCGTTCCTAGTCAGACGCGAGCACAGATGTATTGTTATTATTTGACCCAAGCAGTAACACTTGGATGACTGCACTATATTATGCAGTTTATTGCAATGGCGACTCGTGACAGTTGTATTTGGGAGGCTCTTAATATGTTACAGTAACTAACTAAAGAATAATAATTAATAACTCACCATTTCGGCGATGTTTTACGTATGACAATCATTTGACAATGGTTTGAAATATCTGTTATTTGCACATTGAATTGCCAAAAATTCGCTTTTTAATTTCTCCACGGAAT